>OX579664.1:11786309-11828733 GCA_951230895.1 Carpatolechia fugitivella
CATATACCGCCTCCGTTCCGTTCCGTCCGTCGTGGGTAAAAAATGGCGGCGGTTACTTATGGTACGGTTGGCAAAACAAGTTCTTAAAAATCGATTTTTATTTTTCCTACTGACTTTTTTTTGTTATTAATTATTCTTTTTTATTATTATGATTTAAAACGGGACGGGAGGGGTTTATTATTATTATTAATTAATGATACTAATAATAATGACAAAAAATATTAAAGAAATTAATAAGGAGCAAGCCTAAAGGGCATGATAGGATATTGATATTTACGTTTATTTATTTTCGAAGTCTCCTAAAGGTTAAATCGATGTAGCGGGATTCAGTTAACCTCCCCACATGCTCAGTTTCTTCCGATCGATTCCAATTGTTTCTAAATCCAACCCCTGATTATTATCATTATTTTTTTGAAGCGCGTACTTCACTGTGTGAGTATAGACAGCGATAGATTGTGAGCGAGATAGCATGCGAGCGGACGCCATTTTCATATCTGTTCTTTATCTGCATGGGTTATATATCAACATCAATGGCCCGTTACAGTCCACTGCTGGACTATGGGCCTCCTCCACTTAAGTGGAGGGTTTTGCCATAATCTCCACGCTTGGCAGGCGGGTTAAAGATCGCAGATTAAAAGGTTACTGTATCAGAGAGCGCTTCTGCCCGTTCCCTGTTCAATGTGTAGTTCCTAAGTCGCCTCTTACGACACCCACGGGGTTGGTGACAAATGCATTCTACTCTGCCGTCACCACACGGTGCAGTATAAGTATGCCTATATAGGTATATTGACGCAGACGGCATTTATCTTTGATTTTGTATGTGACCCGTTATCTAGTTGTAATTGTTGATCGAAGATTCTAGCAAATAAATTGAACGTGCGTTAATGCCTCGCGCACGTGACTTTTTTTGTTTCTCCGAGGGTTCCTGCGATTGAGAGGTAACATAAGATGTAAAGGAACTGTCAAACAAGTGACAACGATGCCGTTGAAGTCCGACTGAAGCATAGATGATAATATAACCACAGAATAATTAAATATTATTACACCGGAAGACTGAAATCTCGCGTAACACACCCCTCCTGAACCAATGCAACACTGCAGGAACCAACTCAAATATGCGCTATGTCGTAGTAAGTACCCGCATACTTTTCAAAATATGCCAAGAACATAAAATTACAGCCAAAGAGAGTATTGTATTCTTTTTACTTTCTCTTTTAACAAAATTTAATAACATAATCATTGTAATCATTGTTAATGCCATATAAAATGGAAAAAAGATGCCAAAAAAATAGAGATAATCTGAGTAAGTTTGAGTTAAAAGACTTAATAAAGCTAAAATATTACACGACATTTTTTAAATTTAATTGTTGAACGAACTGAATAAAAATATAAAATGTATAAAGAATTACACTAATTACTGTAATTTCGATTCTAAAAGACCTAGACCGAAACTAATTTCCTTACGTGCAAGTTTAATTTATTTCTCTCAATTTAGCACACTTAAGTGAGCAGGTGCTCTGGCTTTAGATTAATTTGTAAACGTCAGATGTTCCTAAACGATCAGGTATTTGAATCTAGTAGTCAGGTTACGAGTGTAATGCGAGTGTAGTGCGTCGGAGGCAGATACACTACCATTTGGGCTACGGAGCCGTCACGGACAAAATATACTTAATAACTTATTTCGTCCTACCCGTTTTTGACATACAGAGCCGAGACGTGGAACATGACGGTGAAGCTGGCCCACCGGCTACATATCACTCAGCGAGCTATGGAAAGATCTATGCTTGGTATTTCGCTACGGGATAAAATCCGAAACGAAATCATCCGGCAGAGGACCAAGGTGGTGGATATGTAGCAAGCTGAAGTGGCAGTGGGCTAGCCACGTCTGTCGCAGAACCGATGAGCGTTGGAGCAGACGGGTTCTCAAATGGAGACCGCGTCTCGGGTAACGTAGTGTGGGACGCCCCCCTGCCAGGTGGACTGATGACCTGAAGAAGGTCGCTGGTGGTGGCTGGATGAGGAAAGCGGGTGATCGTGCGCTTTGGCGTACCCTTGGGGAGGCCGACGTCCAGCAGTGGACTGCAATAGGCTGATTGATTGATTGAAATAATTTCGGCTTTGATGATGATGGAGATTAATTTAAAAGTTAGTTTTTAGTAGAGATGTAGATAAATGACTCATTAATGATAATTTACCTTATTCTAAGTTGATAAGTAATGTGGTAGCTTGAGATTATTTGCATGCCAATTACCTATTACTTGGATAAGTGGTTTATAAAAGAGAGAAGATTTTATTACTTAAACTAGGTACTACGAAATAACGTTTAATAAAAAAGGGTACATTCAAATGGGTACTACAAATCAAGACAATAGTATAAACCTTTGACGAATTTGGCGTTGTTTTTATATTTTCTTCGAAAATAAAAGAAGAATTTCCTAGGAAAAGAAAGTGTACTTAGCCATTTGCTACATGACATTGCACTTCGAAAGGTCAAGATCAATTTAGCCGTATAGTAGTAAAGAAGAAATATAAAGTTACTTACGCATTTTGGCAACCATTACCTTAACAACCAGCGTGCCAGGTGGACGATGACCTGAGGAAGGTCGCTGGTGGTGGCTGGATGAGGAAAGCGGGTGATCGTGCGCTTAGGCGTGCCCTTGGGGAGGCCTACGTCCAGCAGTAGACTGCAATAGACTGATTGATTGACACCTTAACAATGTCCTTTATGAAAGATTATTATTGTTTCAGATTACATCTGTTGACGAAATATCTAATAATTATAATTATTATAAGCAGAAAATGAAAAATTTTGTTCATCTTGGACAGGACTCAAACCTGCATCTCCTTGGCTATCCGGGCCAGAAACAGGCGCATACCAATTATGCCACCAAGCTCTGTTAAAAGTCGACGAAATTTTTCACTGCTTTTTATTTTAATGCTCAGATTGCATCTGGCCCGGATAGCCAAGGAGATGCAGGTTCGAGTCCTGTCCAAGATTGAAAATATATTCTCATTTTCTGCCCTTTGTAGTGTTGTACACTTCTTCTTTTTTAGCCAATGGTTTTTTTTACACTTAAAAGGATAAATTTACGCTCAGTTTTAGGTAGGTTTAAAAACATCATATTCTTTACTACTTCTACAGCCATTAGACATCAAAATATTTGCCAAAAAAAGAATTGCCCTACGACAGTATATCTGGAACTATACAATTTTATTATAATAATTAAGGCAAGAGAGAATAAACATGTTCTGACAAACCGTATTCCTACGTTTCATTAATACCAAAAAGTGTTCTAAATAATATAATATAATGATATTGTACAGTTTTGAAATGTAATATTTATAGTTGCTTCCCTTGCATTTGACATGTAAATTAATATTTATGAAATAAATGTGAAGAAACCAATCTTCAGAACAAGAAATCAATCATTAAGCAAGTATATTTTCGCACAGAACTTCCTTTTTCGAGCTCTATACATAATAATGAAAGTTAAAACAAACGCATGAGTCTGGTGAATTACCGACGAAGCTCGCCTGTTCGCTTTGCCAACTCGAACTTGCGAACTTCTAACATTTACTTATTCGTATGTTTCTTTTGAACAGAGGAACGTGTACCAACTCCTTTTACAAATTTTGAATGGATTGTGTTTCAGTGAATTGTATTTTTAGAGTTTTTAGTTCGACTTATTACAGTTGTCTACTCATCACGAAAGGTGTGACTCGTTTGGTTCATATAAGTTCTATTAGTTTTATTAAGTGTCATAATCATTCAAAATATATATTTTTAACTCTAGCGTTTTTAATTTTCTTTGGACAAAATATAACACATACTACTATAATAGACCTTTTACGTCTGCAACCGTTCGATTACTAAATCATAATTTCGGCGCTTGAGATTCTTTGCGTGTTCTTCGAAAAGTGGTTTGTAAAAGAGGGAAATATGTTATTACTTAAACTGAGTACTACAAAATAAGGTAAAATAAAAAAGGTTCCATTCAAATGTGTACTACAAATCAAAACAATAAATAAATATGTGGGGGACATCTTCACACACGGCCATCTGATCCCAAACTAAGCAGAGCTTATACTATGGGTACCAGACAGCTGATATACATTACATAAATAGATAAATACATACTTATATAGATAAACAACAACCAGACACAAGGCAAAGACAAGTGCTCATCAAACGAATGTTTGCCCTGGGCGGGATTCAAACCCGCGACCCTGTGCGTCGGAGGCAGATACACTACCACCTGGGCTACGGAGCCGTCACGGACAAAATATACTTAATACCAATGATATTATATACATACAGAGGTAGATACGCCACCAACGCACCAAACGCGTGCCGTGAATTGGTCCTAATTGTGACCATTGCAGTCATTCGAGCTGTGATCGCTGTCTCTTTCACTCTTAAGCTTTACCTATTTCCTGTCGCACTTATAGCGTGTCTGTGTAGCGGAAGAATTTATGTTGTGCGTGCAGTATGAACGTGACGTATCTTTTGCTTAATACATTATTTCGGTTTTGATGATGATGGAGATTAAGAGTTAGTTTTAGTAGTGATGAAGATAAATGACTTATTAATTAATAATGATAATATACCTAATTCTAAGTTGATTAGTAATGTGGTAGCTTGAGATTCTTTGCGTGCCATTATTACTTGGAAAAGTGGTTTATAGATTGAAGATTTTATTACTTAATCTGGGTACTACAAAATAACGTAAAATAAAAAAGGGTACAAATACAAATCAAGACAATAGAATAGATAACTCCTCCCTTAGACGCACACAGATCATCAAACTTTAAATTTTGGTGTATTAACCACGCTGAAGGCGATAGCGGGGAATGCACAGGGCTGCGGGGAGTCGATCTGCGACCGCGCCGCAACGTAACCCTTCCACCATTCGCCATTTTAACTAGCTTGCAGTGTAGACGTACTTGCGAAGTATAATTTTAAAAAATGAATTTTTCTTATTATCGTAATAAACGATTTTATACTGTTCTACGGTGTTTTCTACATACGTCACCTATAAGAGACACTATCTTAAACAGGTGATCTTCGCCAAAAGCTGGTTTATTAACGCTCTTAATAGGAAAATGTGGAAGGAAAAGAGAGACCCTTTGCTCAGTAGTGAAACAACATAGGCTAAGTAAGAAAATCTTCACTCCTCAACAGAAACTGCTTCTTAGCAGGTAGACAACTAGTAGTACAAGTTATAAACCTTCAAACTAATACTATTAATCTAATTATATGTATAGTAGTTTAATTCCAGTAATTAAATCCTTGTAATCCCCTGTTCAAATCCGCTCAATATCATTTCACTACTGCACAATGCGTTTATATAACTATAAGCTGTTAAACCTCTTAATTACCTCAGTAAATGACGTCTAAATTCAAAGGGAATATTATCCTAACATTGATTTTGTTAAATGCTTACGCACATAGTGTAAGCAAAATATATAATATTTTAATACATAAAATAGAGAACGCTATATACCTACCTACCTTTGTACCTATATATAATTGTTAACTAAATAAGGGAAAAAAATTGGATGGTTTTTCAGTCCGACTTTTTTTCTAACTTTTCTAAAACCTCCTAAGACTTTTCATACACATAAAATTAAGTGTTTTTTTTTTAAGAATTTTGTAAAATTTTAGAACAGTTTAAACGTTGTGCAAAATTTGATTTTAACTGAAATATTTGCTACGTTTTCCATGTTTCTAATAAGCAAGTTCTGTTTTTAATTTCGAGCTTACGTGAAGAGAGCGTGGTTTCAAGCACTCGTATATGTTTAGAGCGTCGGTGGTGTATTTGTCAGGCCCTCTGTTCGGGACACGCGCGTTCGATTCCCACCACGTACCAATGTGTTTTCGAATTTAAAAGACATTATGTACGTTTATTGGACGCTCTTACGGTGAAGGAAAACATCGTGAGTAAACCTGCACACTCCTGCGAAGAAATTCAAAGGTCGTGTGTGAATTCGACTAACCCGCACTGGGCCAGCGTGGTCGACTAAGGCCATTGTCGCCCTTGTTTAATGTAGATTTAGCCCTTCGTCGGTAGGGACGTATATGAGCTATTGATGATTATACGTGAAGAGACTTTATTTCCAAGAACATTTAATATGAGTTGGTCATATATTACGTATACTTTATATTAGGTAGGTATGTGTTTTACCTACGTAAAATTTCGGTAAAACAACATAGGTAAGCACAGAGACGCGAGCAAACTCGAGATTTCTATGAATAATTTATATTTCCCGTTTTTCATACGAGCGTTCATGTAATATAATATACCTGCCCATGGCGTGTTTATTCTACCTTTGGGAAAACGAGAAATAAAAACTGTATTCAGATATAAATTGGAGATGTTTATGATAATAAAACGGAATCTAAAAAGTTAAGTGTGAGAGATGTCCCAATTTTTACATTTAATGTCAGTTCAGACAAAACAAATTAAATAAATGTATTGCTAATAATAATTTAAAAACAAAGAGGATGCAAAAATTTTACTGCCTACATTTTTCTGTTGATAATAATGAATAGGATACTTAGGGGAGTTGTAGATTTAAAACGCAGATGTCAGAGGTGAATAATAATTATTTAAAAAAAATATTTTGATATAATATCCCAACTGATTTTAAATAGAGGTTAATTTAAAATACGAGAAAATAATGTATAACTTTTGAATTTGGCTAAAGTTTCATCTCATGGCACGCACAAAATTTAACAGAATTAAACCGTTTTCACACAAAATTATCTGTTTGTGAGGTCGCATTATTACAGATTTGTTGCAGAGATAAATTGGGATTTAGCACAAAATGTAGGTACATTTAATTCGTTCGTGTGCGCAGATATCTCTTTTCTGGACGCCATAATATAAACAATGTTAAACATTTGTTATTTATTTATTTAAGTACTAGCGGTCCACCCGTGACTACGTTCGGCTAAGATTTTCCCGTGGGAATAAGATTTTTTCCCGTGAAAAGTATCCAATGTATTAATCCAGGGTACAAACTATCTCTAGTCCAAATTTCAGCCAAATACTTTCAGTAGTTTTTGCGTAGTTTGTGTCTGGATGTTGTTTATCTATATATGTGTATATGTGTGTGTATGTATATTTAGGTAATATATATCAGCTGTCTGGTATCCATAATATAAGCTTTACTTAGTTTGCGATCAGATGGCCGTGCGTGAGATGTCCCCACATATTATTATTATTACATAAACCCTTTACTTAGTGGAGAAGGCTCATAGTCCAGCAGTGGACTGTAACGGGCCGTTTATGTATTATTAATAATAATAATAATAATATTATATTAGTTAAAAACAAAATAAAATGACTTTTATTAATACGACATATTATAAACTACCTTTGAAGTTTGAAATTTTCATCTTTGACCCATGTCTCTAGGGAAAGAAATATCCTTATATTATGATATACAGTTAAATATTGCACATCGGGCATTAAAAAGTGAGTAATGCGTTAGTGCTACGTGCGAGAGAGACAACGACGCTATAGAAAACCGAGACTCGATGTTTCCATACCATACTTCAAGTTTAAATATGCACACAGATTCTGTTTAACGACCACCTCAGCTGGAGACTAGATCTGATCCACTACGAACTGGTAACATAGTGGTGAATCAAAAGCTAATTCCTACATCAAAAGCCTCAATACTGTTTTTCACATTTAACAAAATTCCATTCCACTTGATTCAGGTTTTCAGATTCAACAAGAATTGGCTATAAAAGAAGTAATGTTCAAGTTGGACTGAATTGAAAGACTAACCAACAATCGATCTGATATGGTAGTCTAAATTTATAACATGTATTTTAGTACGGTTGAATATTTTTCTCGTAGGAGAAAATTTATAAATAAATAATAAATTCTTAGATAATAATATTTCAATTTTAATGTGCAAAAACATTTAAACCTAACACCTCACTATCCTTGAACACCATTTTTGGAAGCGACACGTTACAATTCTAGGAAAAGTATCGCAAAATGCGCTACAGCTTTTGTATTGTGGTAGAAGGCAGGATGAATCAACGATCATTTCGGGATTTATTAGCCTTCTTTTATATCATTCTCGTGTAACGACTAGATAAAATAGTAGCTGGGACCAACCAAATCTTTCTTTTCAGTCAATCAGGTGATTTAGCCTGCAAAATCCTAACTAAACTGGGGAAAGTCTCACAAAGAGATTTTTGCTTGACAGTGTCCCCACCGGGAATCGAACCCGGAACCTCCGTAATGGGCGTCGAAGTCTTGACCACTCGGCCACGGAGGCTGTTATATCATTTAAATAGGTCAGACATTAGTAGGTATTTGTACCCATATTTATAAATAAAATGTTTACAAAACGTGACAGTGTAATCAAAGGTTACCCACGTTTAATATTAAATAATATTATCAGCAGTTTTTAACCCAATTTTATAGTCTGTACCGTCCGTTTGTAAAGTTATCCTATAAATAAGTACTAAACACATTTTTACTGAGCACGTGGAGTATAAAACA
This sequence comes from Carpatolechia fugitivella, assembly GCA_951230895.1. Lineage (NCBI taxonomy): Eukaryota > Metazoa > Arthropoda > Insecta > Lepidoptera > Gelechiidae > Carpatolechia > Carpatolechia fugitivella. The sequence goes on from OX579664.1 coordinate 11,794,838, forward strand.
GATCTCCGTGCAGATTAGAGTTACGATCAGCGCAGCCGCAGGTTTAAATTCTGCTTAGCGGAACATGGGGGTTTCAAGAGTCTTTTTATCGTGTTTTATTACCTTGTGCGAATATTTGGAAATATGAGGCCGGTTTTTCTTAAAATTATACGGTTTTACTGAGCTTATAAGTAACTTATAGCTTTGACGTCGAAAAATGATTTGTAAAAATCTTAATTCGAATAAAAAAAAATTTGACTTTGACTTTTGACTTTGACTCGTTTTTTTTTATAGAAAATTAAATGGTTGGCGGATGTTGTGATGGAATCTGTTAGTCTAGTGGCCATAGCCAGACTATACTAAATCTATTGTTAGCCGTTTTTAAACGCTTAATGGTTATGATGATGGAATAGAACAAGTCTGCCCCTTACTTTTAACTTATTTCAACGAATCATACTTTTATGTTCATAAACTTTGACTTTGACAAACGACTTTATTAACCTTTGGTTATTTATTGGCAAAATAAAATGTACACACCACATAAATTATAGTCAGAGCCAATGCGATAGTTGCATTAAAAAACAATTTTGTAGAAGTTTTTTTTTTAAGAGTACCTACTGAAATAAATTAAAAAAAGAAGACACACAAAAGATTTTTTCCCAGTAGTGGAACGATTTCCCTCAATAGATTTGATACAAATTCACTATAATATTTTTCTATTGTAAAGTATTTTGTTCAATCTATCTAAATAAATGGTAAGGATTAAATTTACAGTTTCAGTCCCATAAATTATTCTTTTTCAGTCGAGTTCCAGTGCCGTAGATTTGACTTTTCGCATCAAAATAAGAGCTCGCTTCATAAAAAATTACAGAAGGAAATAGAGGAGTGCATAAATCTTACAAGTCCGCGGGGGGGCGCTGCGTTTCTTTACACGTATTTTTGACTCGCGAACGACTTCACAAAGTGGTCATTTGAATAAACCACCCAGGGTTGCCAGACGGGTTTAATTTTATACCTTAGAAATTTTTACAGACTCACGTGTGCTTGGCAAAAAAACTCTAATGAAAAACATTTTTTTAGGGGCTTTCAAATTTTTTTTTAGTTTTCAGTATTATGGACCTCAGATCAATCGTACTTAAAATTTACGGTTACGTACGAAAATAGCCCTTAGAGATGCAAAATCGTGTCGCTTTAATGATGGTAACTTAGGTTCGTGTTATAATTGACGCGATGTTATTATACGAAAACTCACAGATTGGCAACCCTGAAACCACCCCGCGGCCATATTGCTTTATTACCTGCCGTAACATCAGATTTTATCGCAGTAAAAAATTGTTACACTTCCGTGGAACCTCATTTCTCTGAATGTTGGTACACTTGACGAGTGAGTAAATTCTTATGGGCTCTAATATGTCATTGGAATTTGCAAATTACCTTTAAAAATCCTCATGGGATTTCATAGAAGAAATTTAATTTTTATTAGCACTTATGAAATAATACCTACATTCCAATATCAAAAATATTGGTAAAAATACTTAGCAACTAGACTTGTACGTACAATACAGGTTCATAAGTGCATCCATATCACGTCTATATAATTTACTTTGAAACGGCTAATTTTCTTAAAGTATTTTCTTTTCGATCTTTGCTGTTGTAGATGAAGTGTACAGGACTGTACCCACAAGAATAAAAAAGGGTTATATCAACATCAACATCACGGCCCGTTACAGTCCAGCGCTGGACTATGAGCCTCCTCCACTTAGTGGAGGGTTTTGCCATAATCTCCACGCTTGGCAGGCGGGTTGGAGATCGCAGATTAAAAGATTACTGCATCAGAGAGCGCTGCTGCCCGTTCCCTGTTGCAATATGTAGTCCCTAAGTCGCCTCTTACGACACCCACCGGGAAGAGTAGGGGTTGGTGACAAATGTATTAGGGGTTATATAATTAAAAATATATTTCAAAGAATAGACTAGTAATATTAATCATAGTGATAGAATACTATCACTTATGTGGTACAGTCAGCTATGAAATTATAATATATATATATATATATATACCTATATATATATATATTATTATAAATAAAAGTTTCCGGTAGAAAACTTAGGTATAACAAAACATTCAACTGGTTATTGGAGAGATTGATCAGCAAATAAAAATAATTATGTTATTCTATAAGCAAAATGACATCCAACATTACTTTTTTCGGAAAATATTGGTAGCTCACTTCCATAAGAACCTCACACGGTTTGTGACAACATTAATTTGTCTAGAGTAACTGAGGCAGAGTGAGGGGAGAATTCTGCTCACTAACAAGCTTGCGCTTACGACAACTTCGAGGGAGTAAAGAGTTATGTTAATTAGGAGGCTTTCAGGAACACGTTGCAACGTGAAAGGATTCGCAACTTTTACATAACTTTACTTTTTTTACTTTTTTATTTTAATCCATTATGGTCTGCGTATTCTAAGCCGACGAAAATGAATGAAGATAATTATTATACTAGTAAGATATAAATGTGGATAAGGCAAAGGCACCACTTTGCGTTAGCTTTGGTTAGCAAGTAGAATACCGACTTATAATTTTTGGAAATAGTGGGAGTTGATAGTGCTTTTGTATGAAAGACCAATGTTATTTTTATATCCTTTCCTTTTATGTCCTGAGACAACTTGAAGATCTAATCTAAATACGATATTTATATCATCATCATTAACAGCTCATGTACATTCCCACCGAAGGATCCAGCCTACTCTGAGTTAGGGCGATTAGGCCTTAGTCGAACACGCTGACCCAGTGCGGGTTGATCGAAACACACACAACCTTTTAATTTCTTCGCAGGCGTCTGCAGATTTCATCGCGATGTTTCCTTCGCCGTAATAGCGTTGAAGAAACATAATGAATACGAAATTCAAAAACACATTGTTACGTGGTGGGAATCAAACCCGCGTCTCCCTTACGAAAGACAGCAGTCCTAGCCACTAGACCACTGACGCTCATATTTATATACGCAAATATTAAAAAATAACACTGAATAGTCTTCGATACTAGCTCGACCTAATTCAGGGTAACCTCTTAGTATGTAGGGCCGTGTAGAGGTTGTTAGTAATGTTTACAACAACATAATTGTATACAACACCATATTAAAGGCTTGTCAGCTCAGCATTTCCTATAGAAACCTGTGCTATATGCTTTTAGTTACAAATCGGATCAATTGTGATTGTAGGAATACCATAAGTTCATGATTTCTATGATTTCTAAGATTTTTCTGTGGGAATACGATTTTTTTCGTTAAAAAGTATCTTAAGTGTTAATCCAGGGTACAAACTATCTCTATTCCAAATTTAATATCCAAATCCGTCTAGTGTTTTAGGCGTGAAAGCGGAACAAACATCCAAACGTCTAAACATCTAAATATATTTTCACATTTATAATAATTAGTATGATGTGATATTTTGATTGTACTACACTCTGCTAACTAGACTGCCTGGTCAAAATCGTCTCCACGCACATTCATGTAACATGGTTCGCAACCTTGTGTAGGGATTTCCAAACAGCCACCCAAGACTTCATAAAGGATAAAAGCTTCATTGGATCTAGATAAGATAATTTACACACCAGCGCCTTATTCAATAAAACTTATAATTTATAATTACAATTCGAAGTATAGGTACATTGCGTTGCCGATATTTCAAATTTAGGCTAATTGGCTACGCAATGTACTTCAAATTGTAATTAAGTTTTATTAAAAAGGCCTCAGTTCATGTCATTATATTCTTTAACCATGGATTGTGAAGTCAGTGAACCTTATAATATAACCCTACGATAAAAAGAAGGTCGTTTGGTTTGTACGACCAACGACCGACAAACGAATAATGAACCGTGTAAATATAGTCACCCTACACCGACAGCTGAGTGAGCACACAGGCAGCGATTCCAGGATAATCCTGTAAAAGCGTCCATGACTAATGATCACGTTTTATGCTGCGAGCGCGTTTTGATCACCAGCCATCGATAAAGTTGTGGTTATAGATTGAAGAGGAGGGGAGAGTTCTTAGGACGAAAATTGCACTTCCATAGACAGTATAATTTAAAAAAAGACAAATTAATCAATTTCTATTTGAGATAATATCAATCTCTCACTTCGGCCCGTGAAAGGACTAGAGCCTATTCTGGATTAAAGCGATTAGGTCTTAGTCGACCTCGCTGACACAGTGCGAAAGTTGATCAAACTTTCAATATTTTTTTTTAATTTCATTTATATCTTAAGAGTCAAAAATTTAATCACAAATACATTCCATATAATTATGTCAAAATAAGATTTCAAACAGCATCCAAACAAAGAAATTGATTAAAACATTTACTTAAAATAAAAACAGAAAACCAAACAGAAACAGTTTAAGCAGCTAACTAGAACTTACAATACAAAAAGCAATTAATTTTGCAAAAATTCGTCAAGTGACTATAAACATTTGTCCAGTAAAAATCCTTTCAATTTCCTTTTAAATTCTAGAGATCTATCAAGCAACCTTTTAAATTCCCTCGGCAAATGACTAAATAAATATAGACTAAAATATAGACTAAAACAACCTTTGAATTTCTTCTGTTTCTTCAACAGTTTTCCTCATGATGTTTTCCATGTAATGATGAATCTAAGTGATGTAAAATCATCATTTGTATTTTTTTCTTTTGACTTCTTTATGATAAACTAAATAAAATGTCAATTTTGTCGCACCAACAGAACTACGCAATTGAGATTTTTCATGAATTGCTATTTCAATTGTTATATCTGTTTACAAATAAACTATTAATTGGTAATCGTATTAAAAAAAACATTATCTAGAAATTTATTGCTACGAACAGAACTGCGGTAAATTTTACAGAATTAATGGTTAATTATTTTACAAATTAAAATGAACAATGCACTGGAGCAATATTATGAACTAAGGTTCATAATATTGCTCCGATCCGAGGTCTTAACCTCGGACCTACAACACGTGGAGCGTTAACATGTTATTATTAATTTATAATTGGATGCAAACAGGTAATTAATAATTCCCATTCATGATCTACTATTAACATTGTATCGATTTGTTGGCGAATATTATCAGTTAAAGTATGGTAACTAATTTACCATACGATACATTCACCTTTATATTTCCAATGAGCAGGTTAGTGGCAAGCTTGAAAAAAAGTCAAATTTTTAAGTCAGGATAATGTCCTTAATTTTTCTGCCTCTTAAGGCCCAGCGTCCTTTATAGAGTACAAAATAAAAATAATTGTTAATTTTAGTACTTTGTTTTTGGGTCAAATTTTTTATGCATCCTTTTGAAATCTGGGTCGCAGAAGGCGCCTCCTAGCCACTTTATATGACAGGCCGACAAATAATATAAATTTAATATTCCAGAAGCACTTTCAATCAATAAACAAATTAAACATACATTTTCTCTCTAAGTTCAAGTATTAGTTTTATTGAAATTCCAAATTTTCCTTTATTTACACCTTAAAATAACGATTGAGCAACATCAAGATCAGTAGAATCACAAGTTAACCATAAACAACAGTATTGATTGCGCAGGATTCACCAACAGTGGTGTTTAGTTTAGATTATCTCGAGTTTGCGGCGTCATTGATACATTTTGCTAATGAGACTCATCAATCTCATCTCATCATCTTGTTCTCTATTTGTATTACTTCATCAACAGCTCATATACCGAGGGGCTTGAGCCTACCCTGAATTAGGGCGATTAGGCCGTAGTCGACCACGCTTGCCCAGTGCGGGTTGGTTGACTTCACACATAACCGGCGAATTTTTTTCGCAGGAGTGTGCAGGTTTCATCACGATGTTTTCCTTCACGGTAAGAGCGTCGAATAAACGTACATAATGAATTCGAAATTTGAAAACACATTGGTACGTGGTGTCTCCCCCCGCGTCTCCCGGACGACCAGACCACCGACGCTCTTAATTTGTATTACTTAGTTGAAATGAGAATATACGTAGGCTCTCAGGATAAGCAAGTTGAAGTGGCAATAGGCAGGCCATATACTTAGCTCGATGGCCTACCACAAGGTGGACAGATGACTTGGCGAAGGTTGCCGGGAGCCGGTGGATGCAAGAAGCGCTAGACTGTTGGAAACCTATGGGAAAGAAAGAAAGAAAGAAAAAAAAATTGTTTGAGTGGGGTTTATGTTCAGCAGTGGACATCTTACGGCTGAGATGATGACGTTGATAATTAAGTTGTTTTATTCTAAGAACTTTATATCATCCTAACCATTTTAGTTCTCACTTTCTATGGTCCTAATTATTTTAAGCCCTATTTCGGTAATTCTTATTTTCATTGTACTTTCGGCTACGCTCGCGTTTTTCAGGATTCTCCCGTGGGAATAAGACTTATTCCCGTAAAAAGAATCCTTTCTGCTAATCTAGGTTATAAACTAAACTATCTCCATTCCAAACATCCAAATCTGTTCCTTTAGGTGTGAATGTGGAACAAATATCCAAACATAATTTTACATTTTATAATATTAGTGTGATTAATCCTGGTCGGGAGGACTAAAATTAACCAATAACAACAAAAAAAAATTGAGAACAGCCGCTATATCTAAAATTGTAAGAATTTTCAAGTGAATAAAAGTAAACTTTATAGACCCATAAAACTGAGCTGAAATGGCTTATAAAAACTTAAAATTTTAAGTAAGAATTTCAAATACTCCCCCAAACCCTTTTCTAAGCAAATATCTTGAAATACATTGACAATAGGTATAACGCAATTTTTAAAATAATACTCGATATTTTATTAAATATTTAACTATAAAAAAATGCGTAAAACAGCGTCAAATTTTATTATTTTATTCTAAGACGTATTTAAACGGCATCTTAAAAATAATTCACTTTACATTTTCACTTGTCTAGAATATATTTAGTTACATAAAATATTTTCCATTAACATTCAAATTGAGTATCAAAAGTATTCTCAGTAGAGACGTAAAGGAAAAAAAATAAAGGTAGATATTTTCGAGAATATTCCACTATATTTTAGATTGCGTGTGATTCAATATAATAATAATTTTAATAATAATAATAATTTTAATTTAGATTCAAAAGTTTAATTCAAAACAATCAAAGATTTATAAATAATAATTAACATTTCTACGTACACATTATCCAATCCAATGACAGAAGATTTTTATAAAAGGGACATTTTTTGTTCAAAGCATAAAGCTGACGCTACAAACTCAAAAAGAGAGAGAGAAGTCCCAAGGCAGAGGGAGACAGCAGCGATGAGCAACGAATTAAATATAGATAATTCGTTGGCTATTAACTGTACTTACTTTACTAGCAATATTACGATATTTAACAAATTATGCGTCCCTACAGGACTCACATAAAATATACATTTCAAAGATTAAAACATTATCTACGAAGGTAAATGAACTCATAATTTTGTAATGTCTACTTAAATATAGTTATTATACGTTTGTAAAACGGAGTATATTGTTAGAGACGCACACAGTCGTTAATACATTTTCAAGTTAATACAAATGATGTCGCCGTGTGGTGACGGCAGAGTAGAATACATTTGTCACCAACCCCTACTCTTCCCGTGGGTGTCGTAAAAGGCGACTTAGGGACTACACATTGAACAACAGAAAGCAGTTACAAGCTCTCTGCGTATGCTACTTACTTCGTTTGCGTAATTTTCGAACATTCCAAGAGAAGTTACAAATTTATCTGAAATTATTTCTTCTCCGAACTCGATAATGTGATCATTATTGTAAAAAAACAGTACATGAAGTGACTCATTTTTGGACGAAACATTGCCCTATACAAAACAGCGGCCAGCAATGTGCCCTCAAACGGCCTAGGCCAGCAAAGTAACTTTCGTCTAGAAATTTAAATGTTTTAGAGTCTTTTTACAACATACTCTTATGTTCTAAATTCAAATTTTATACGAATCGTACACGAATCGTTGTGATTGGAGTTGGCTGTAAGCTCTATATGACACTGGCACAGAACAAAAAAAGAAAACCATGCAATATGGTGCGGTTCGTAATTTTCGGCTCTTTTATTTTTATCGTATTATTTTGTTAGGTACTTATTTTTCATGATGGAGTTAACTAATCATTGAATTAGGGAATTAATATTATAACAATGAGTGGTTCAAGAAGTTGAAGTAGAGGTTAAAGTGATAAAGATTAGAACTTAAAAGTTTAGTACGATACAGGTGGACATCTACATCCAAGGTACCACATTTTTTTTGGATTTTTCCTCGCATATTTCAGAGAAAAGCACTATACAAGCCTCGGCCGCAATAACTGTTGCTGGACTCGTACACAATAAAAGTCCTTGCCTGCGGCTCAAACTTTAAATATGCCCTCGTCCAGTAATAACTAATTTTGCGGCCGCGGCAGTAATTTACTATATCTGAAATTAATTTTATGTCGTTTTTAAATTTCAATTTTATCCTAAGGGTAAATTATCTCATGGTATTTATAACTTTATGGTAAGAATACCATGTTGGTTGCCGTAGTTGGCCGAAACCTAATTTACTCCATTCTTTTTTTTTTTTCATGGAACTTGTCGTTGTGGATCCCCCGAGAGATTTAAATATTAAGCTTTATACCGAAACAACACAGGATCTGCTCTCAAAAAGCGTTTTAACTTGCAATTTGAAACATTTTTGGCAGTGGAATTGGCTCCTAAATATCTCAACTCAAAACCCGTCTCCTGTCAAGCACAGCGGTCCCAAAGGGTGCCATGGCAACCATTACCACAAATACAGGAACATAATACATCACTCTGGGACAAGCTAGTCGACAATAAACAGGGTTTAAGACACAAATTCCCACAGAAAGATGCATTCACCTTATAATTTTTAACTGTTAAACATGGGAGTTTCTATCGGTTTCTATTTTAACAAAATATTACGTTTTTGTACGTATCACTGGATAAATTACCAGTTTGTAGAGATTTATCAATAAAGAAGACATGTTGAGTGTTGAATGTTGATTATCCTTGCAATTACACCCTGTTTCATCAACGGCCCGTTACAGTCTACTGCTGGACTATGAGCCTCCTCCACTTAAGTAGAGGGTTTTACCATAATCTCCACGCTTGGCAGGCGGGTTGGAGATCGCAGATTAAAAGGTTACTGTATCAGAGAGCGCTGCTGCCCGTTCCCTGTTCAATGTGTAGTCCATAAGTTGCCTCTTACGACACCCACGGGAAGAGTAGGGGTTGGTGACAAATGTATTCTACTCTGCCGTCACCACACGGCTAACCCTGTTTATAACACCCTGTTTATCACACTAATATTAAAAAACTGAAAATATATTCGGATGTTTAGATGTTTGGATGTTTGTTCCGCTTTCACGCCTAAACTACAGGACGGATTTAAATAAAATTTCGAATAGAGATAGTTTGTACCCTGGAATAACACATTGAATACTTTTACCGGGAAAAGTCGTATTTCCACAGGAAAATCTTACATAACCCAGGCGTAGCCGCGGGCGGACCGCTATTAATATATAATTTTGTTTAATATTTTGTACTTCTTTCAAACAGCAAAAAAAGGGCTCATCGTGTACTTTTTCGATTGATAAAATAAACCATTCAGTGCCGGTAGCATAATTATTATTGGGAATACGCCTAAAGTGTTTTCAGTGTTGAAATAAAAGAATAGCCCTTTCTTATAGACACTTCCAGCTGATCCAACTACTGAGAAGTTTTTTTTTTTCATTTTAAAAGTGTTCTTAGAGAATATTCAGTTTCATGGACCGAAAACTTTTTAAATTGAATTTCACATTATAAAACGTCTTCACTTAATATAGCAAAACCTCTGCTCTGGGGTGGTATGGTATGGCCGATGAAACTTAGGTCCGAAACAACAACGATTTGTCGTTAACTTGCGGTAACTTAGGATTTACAAGTAAGGAAGCACAATATTTAAGATCCAAATTAAATACCTGGAATTGTCATTCGGTGCATGTAAAAAGGTATACCTAAATAAAAAAACATGAAAATAAACGCCGTCAACCGCAAAATATGTCCCTCAGGACGTCATGGTTAGTACAGGAACCTCATACATCATTCTGGGACGCAACACACGCCAGTGTAAATAAAACATTTTAGATGCTTCTATAATCTATATAGGTAGGTACATATAATACGAGGGTATGACTGTATACAACTACTACTACAACTTACGTACTACAACTTCTAACATATAGAACACAAAAAACATAAATTTTCGTGGTTAGGCAGTCCGTGAAACTGAAATAAACTGATTGAGTTGTCGAGTGTGTAACTCTTTACTATCTAAGGTGTTGACTGAAAATCAGTGTTGGAAGTATTTTTACGTTTTTTTTAAGTATTTTTTTTTGCTGAGGCAACACCTTTTCATATCTTACTGCATGTTGCTTTGCGCAAATGTAAATTGTTTTGTTTTGTGCAAATTATACCTAAGTTATTATTTTGTATCTTAGTAGCATGCATTGAGATCTGAATAAATCTATTTTCTTTCTTTCTTTCGAAAGCTTGTGTCAATTACGCAATGTTTTTTTTTTTCATACAAATTTATTCAGTCAACAAATCAGTATTATAAAAGTTAAAAAAAAACTAGCACTAAGTTTCATCGGCCATACCATCACCCCAGAGCAGAGGTTTTGTGATATTTAGTGAACACGTTGTATAATGTGAAATTCATTTTAAAACGTTTTCGGTCCATGAAACTGAATATCCTCTAAGAACACTTTCAAAATGAAAAGAAAAGTTTCTATAGAAGGGGCCATTTTTTTAATTTCAATACTGAAAACACTTTGCAATGTTTAAAAAAAATTTAACTTATGCGCATTAGTGTTGTTGTGAAATTGTATTGTATTGTTATTATTTAGTTAATTCTAAATAATAACACACACCAATTCACACAATTTCACTAACTGAAGTTCAATTACATTCCAGACATTGATCTTAGGCGGCGCTAATGAACCTTGAATACACACGCAAACATGTTTAGATAGGTACCTACCCACCTACTTGCACAGCTGTATGTGTGACGTATGTGTACGTAGCATACGTGACGTCATCATTGTAAAACCTTCGCTCTAATATTATCATAATGTTTGGTATTTAACTGAAAGCAGGAGCTTTTTAATTTATCTTTTAATGTTTTTATTAAATTAATAAATATGGATGGTGTAATTCTAAAAAAATCATCATCATCAACAACTCATATACTTCCTCACCAAGGAGCTTGAGCCTACCCTGAATTAGAGTGATTTGGCCTTAGTCAATATGAGTTAAAATCTTCAAAAATAATAATAATGTTGCTCATTGTAATTTCATCAATTTTTTTTTAACTAGCGGTCTGCCCGCGCTACGCTCGTGTTATGTAAGATTTTCTCGTGGGAATAGGACTTTTTACCAAAAAAAGTAACCTATGTGGTAATCCAGGTTACAAACTATCTCCACTCCAAATTTCAACCAAATCCTTTGAGTACTTTAAGCGTGACGGCGGGACAAACATCCAAATATATTTTCACATTTATTTATTTATTTTATTTAACCATTTATTGTACACATTAAACAAGAAAATGACAATAACACAAAGAAAAACGACACAACAGGCCTACTTATTGCTAAAGAAATATCTTCCAGCAGACCTACGGAAGAGAAAAGGGAGATAACAATATACGCGGACAAAACGTGCACAACTTAAGAAATAAAATATAATAAATGTGGGTGTAATGATAATATAGGAAGAACCAGATAAGCTACAGCTACTTTATAACTAAATTTATAATATTAGTCTGATTATTTTTCTTGTATCCAGATCAAATCCAAACATGAGTTTATTTTTACCTTATATTAAATAAATACGTAGGAAAAATTTAAACTAACCACAGATAAGGACAAAATATCTTTGACCCAACTCAAACGCGTCAGTGTCCGAAACAGATACATACAGGGAACCCCATAAATAATGCAACACCAGAGTTTCACTGTTGACCCTACAATTATGACGTCTCTTTATTACGTCAGTGTTTTCATCGCTCATTTTTTACTCAATTCATTTTTTTTTACACATGACCCCAATGAGGTTAAAGTTCGATTCGTGTACTGTTATTATCAGCGTCCAGGGCCAAGTGCGGAGGTTCCGGGTTTGATTCCTGGTGGGATCAAGCAAAAAAATAATGGCTGTGTCTTTCCCCAGTTTAAAAAGGACATTAATTCAGGATGAATGACCTGATTGTCCAACATATAAGATGATTCCGTGCATCGAAAGGTACGTTAAATTGTGGGTCTCGGCAGCTATTTACAGAATTATGAGCCATGTTAGTAGCAGTTCTATAACACTGACACTAGTAGGGTCAGCATTACCACCGTAGACAAAATAAACCCGCGCGATATACAAAGTGACCGCCAATAATATCCAAGTTTTTGTCGCACGTAGACAAGAACTGAGTTACTATTGGCAGTTACGATTTATGTCGCGCGGTTTAATTTGACTACGGTCTTTATGCTAACCCTGTAGCTAGGGACAAGCGACCTTACAATCCACGCGACAAAGAATAAGCAAATATCGGATAAGGGTCAATGTCTCTAAACTTTGAGTCTCCTCGGTACTCCGAGCCTCGGTACATCACATAGAGTTGTGTTAGGTATGTGTTCATACCTATATACGTCACAGTCTCGTTGGTTTTTGCTGGCCGTAAATACTTTTAGAATCGTTGGGTTTATTTGAATTTAGAAGAAGAAAATATTCTTTGATGGACAAGGGCAGATTCTATTGTTGACTGTCTTTGTAAAAACTTATCTCGTGATAAAATAAATCACTTGTGTCTCTTGCAAATATCTGTTTCTTTAATAATACCGCCTCCACCTTTTCTTCAAGTTGCTAAAACGGCGTTTATTATTTAAAAATATATTATATTTACTGGATCATCATCAACAGCTCATATACGTCCCCACCAAGGGGCTCGAGCCTACCCTGAATTAGGATACTGTAGTAAAAATAATACTTTTTGTCTTTTTTTTCCAGACATAAAAGCAAACACACAATTTATTTTAAACCAGTTGTAAACACTTTCAATAAACTCACTTTGATAAAGATGACTTTTTATCAACCCCTACTCTTCCCGTGGGTGTCGTAAGAGGCGATTTTAGGACCACACATTGAACAGGGAACGGGCAGCAGTGCTCTCTGATACAGTAACCTTTTAATCTGCGATCTCCAACCCGCCTGCCAAGCGTGGAGATTATGACAAAACCCTCCACTTAAGTGGAGGAGGCTCATAGTTCAGCAGTGGACTGTAACGGGCCGTTAATGAAACACTTTCATACTTTAACTACTATTAGTATAAACTATTAATAAAAGTTAGCTATCTAGCCAATAAAATATACTAGACCTTATTAGGACAAAGACCTCAATAAAGTCTATATTTAAGAGATCACGTACTATTTCTAGATAGGTATTTTATGAAAGTTACGTTGTTATAAAATTCCTAGGATTGTAAACTGTTTCAGACTTACGAGGTACACGTGTGTTGATGATATATTTATTTACTGAAATTTGCATGACACCTGACACTATAAAAAATAAAAATTTAAATCCTAAAAAGATGTGAAAAAAATAAGAAATGTAAGATTATAAAAAATGTTTTTTTTTTCAACGGCTGTGAATGTGGCATTTATTATGTTTATTTTGAAGGTATGTTTATCATATTTCGTTCTTGGAAGTATAATTTGTTTACTAGTACATTTCGTCTGACATCGCAGACTATGTTTTCTGTCCGATCCTGTCGATCCCATCCAGTCTTTTGTTGAGAGAGCCATTGCCAATAGAGTACACTCCACAGAATGCCCTTCTGGTAGCAACCGCACCCGCCGGCGGGGACGCGGTAGACCCAATCAAGTTCTGCATAATCCTGGAAGACCCCGTCAGGGTCATTCCTCTCCCACGCGCTTCTCGCCATGGCAACGTCCTAGGCCGAGGTCCGTGCCCCCAAGTGGGCGCCCTTAGGCTGTTGCTATAATACTAGGGGTAAGAGCCTTCCGCTCCCCCAAAAGTCCGGTTACGCTTGATACGTCGATTTTGCGACACAAGCATTAGGTCATCGTCAAAAAAAAAAAAAAAAAGCAGACTATGTTAAAAATTTTGTTTTAATTCTGAGATAAAGATATCAAATTATTTTTCCTTTGACTTGAATAATTAACAATATAATATATATATAAATAGATTTATCATTATCATCATTTTAAACTCACATACCAAATGCTTGGGATAGGGATTAGAAATCAGATTTATAGAGACACAATATATATTAAATAATGGCGGTCCATCCGCGGCTACGCTTGCGTTATGTAAGATTTTCCCGTGGGATTAAGATTTTTTCCCGTAATAAGTATCCTTTGTGATAATTCAGGGTATAAACTATCTCCATTCCAAATTTCAACCCAATCCGTTTAACACAATATCTCATAATGTACCTAACGTGCGTATTATAAAGCGGAACACACTATTTCTATGAAAATTTCGTTACGTCGTATTTTGAAGATCGCCTCTGCGTCACGTCTCAAACAAAAGTGTTCATTCCATCCATTCTATTTGGAACTGAACTGAAAGGTAACATTTCCGTACCATTGTTACGTAATACGGTTGTTAGGGAACTGCTACGGAACTTCTCACCTCATAACAGCCGCGGAAAATTTTAATATCGACATCAAGCCCTCGTTACCCCAGCGGAATAAAAATGGCAAACAAATGAAGTGGAAAAAACTGTTCGATCCAACTCTAATAATACTGACGACAATATTAGATTACCTACTCTGATTTTGATACATTGCGGTTTCATAAAAAAAAAAATACTTGAAATAAAAAAATCAAACATCGCAAGTGTTTTTTTTTTATTTCTGGATTGGTGGAAGCGGAATGGAGAGTAACGTAGATAGTTCACGTGATTTTTGTGTATGATGCTGTTCCTTATGTGATGTTATATTCAGATGTTTGAAGAATAATAATTATGACTGAATTTGAACAATACGTCGGCACAATAACCGTTTTATGATAAAATAAAGCTTGGTACTTATTATAGAAACTAATTGTATGTTCACTAACAATGATATTTGTCTGAGTTGTTCTATCGAAGATAAAATTATAATTACACAGTAAAACCACTGAAAAAAATCATCACCACATATAAAATTTATCTAAATATCACACTTTCGTTGTAAAAGCATTTTTCAATAAGTAAAAATAAACAAATAAATGTCATAAATTACAAGGCTTTAACAATCATAAAATAAGCAGTAATGCAAATCATATTTTCTTTTATTGTCGCCGGCGACAATTTTCTACATGAATCTCTAGAAGTAAAGGTTAGAACAGAATGTTTGAATATAGTCAGGCAGTGTTGCCAGTATCATTTACATGAAGCGCGAGAGACGTAAAGGTGCCTCGTGATTCGCACTCCGAGTGTGTACCTGATAAAATTTCAAATCAGGCACCCTTTCAGAGAGGTAGGATGAAGGCAGTTATATTCATAACAGTAGCTTAAGTATCAGTGACATGTAAAGGTCATTCATCAGTGGAAAAAATTTGGTCTAGCTTTGACAAATTTCGAATTGTATTGACTAAGAATTAGAATTAGTAAGTACCAAAGGCAACCCATAAATGAGGCAATTGGAAAAAACCTAAAAAAGGCGTGACGTAGTCAAATTAAAATCAAAATCACGATTAGTACAATACTTAAGATGCGTCAAAGTGTTTGCTTAAGGGATCGATATTACCTTTTAAATTAGATGTTCAATCAACCACTTCGGCTCAGTATCAAATGATCGATTATTTTTTTCAGTTTAATTACTGGAAGCAGGTTTTTTTTCGCAGAAACAAAGTCAAAAGTCGCAATTAGTTATTTGTTTTTATTTTCCTAATTGATCTAATTGCTATTACCAAAGTAGTAAATAACATGCGCGGACTTGCGGGGAAACACAAGATCCGGAGAGAACCTACTGTTTTGAATATAACCAGACAATTTCCAGTACTTTTAGGCCGAGGTGTGACTGCCACGGTTCGGGTGCATTTATTAAGGGAAGTTTATGAGCCCATGACTTTTTGATTGTTTTTTGGTAGCTTTGAAAATAATTTTGATGATTTTTGGTAGCTTTGAAAATAAACTTGAACGATTTTCAATCGCTGAAAAACTGTGTAAAGCAGTTGCTTGAAGTTGCTGAACTAATAGAAAACAAAAGACTGCTTCTATGCATTTTCAGGATTAGACAGAAAATTTCACCACGTGGTAACGATGAACTTCAAAATAAATTATTCATTTTGCGTCAAGTTCCGGTTATAATAATAATAATAAAAGTGCTCTGTGGAAAAATTTCAAAGAAGTATCGCGTTTGATTCCCGGTGGGGACAGCGTCAAGCAAAAATCTCTTTATGACACTTTTTCCAATTTGGTTAGGTGCCGACTGCTTCACCTCATTGTCCGAAAAGAAAGATGATTCCGTGCTTCGGAAGTGTTGGTCCCGGCTACTATCTAGTCGTTACATGAGCCATGTCAATGTCTTTTGGCGGCTCTATAACAATGACACCAGGGTTTGTGAGGTCGGTTGTCGACCTTACAACCCACACGACGATGATAATGATTGCATAACCCATACTTTTCAATTATTTTGAATTTTGAAGCGAATTCTCTCAATATTCTGTTAGAAGGAGAACTCCTGACAGACTGAAAAGTGGGTACCTTCGTTCTGTTGTAACACAATTTATACATTAGATGCTGAATTTGAATATTTTGCTGAAAAATCCTGGATGCACTTTAAAAATCGATATAACGGGAAACATTTATACATTTATGTGGTTCCGTAGGTATACTTTAAGTGGTAAGCTTCACGGTCTTACTGGCAAAGGCCTTTGTCTTGTTCGTCTTATGACTAAATATGATGAAAAAAATTCGTTTATTTGCCAAAAAGGTAGTTCACAAATTGTTACAGTATTTACATAAAATGGTTCACGCATATAGTTGCTTTCAGCCTTGTATTAAATAAATATCGTTTTGATTCTAAACTTTATAATGACTAAACCTTACAAGTGGCTAAATTGACTAAACTAACTGATAACTGTCTGCAATAAAGCACTTCAAGTTAAAATCAATAAAAGAGATATTATCTCAATCAATCAATCAGCCTATTGCAGTCCACTGCTGGACGTAGGCCTCCCCAAGGGCACGCCAAAGCGCACGATCACCCGCTTTCCTCATCCAGCTACCACCAGTGACCTTCCTCAGACTATTAATTTTATACAAATTGGAAAGGTTTTGAAAATACTAATGAAAAGATAATATACGTCCTCTTCGAAGGGCTCAAGCCTACTCTGATTTAGGGTAATTAAGCCAACCACGCTGGCTCAGTATAGTTTGATCGATTTCACACACAATCTTTGATTTTATTCGTAGGCGATAATTTTCTCTATTCAAAAACACTAAAATTGAAATGAAATGAAAAAATAAATTGAAACGAAATGAAAGAAAAAATGAATGAAAAGAACGAAATGAATGAATGAAATATTGATTGAAATTAATTGTTCGAATTGATTGATCGTAATTTTATTTATTATTGTCGTTGATTTTTTTGTGTAGTGAACAACCACGAAATACTTAAGACATAATATATTTTCTCTACCTACCGTAAAAAATATTGTATATAACGTACATAATAGATTTGAAATTATAAAACACATTGTTTCGTAATGGAGAAGAATGCAACTCCCAGACGGGATACAGCAGTCTCAACCACAACTTAACTTTTTTTTTCAGCTCGTATACGGAACTCTAAAAATCTTGGTTGAAACTCGAAGCTACCCGGGCTAGTCGGGCCATTTGCATTTTTCTGCTATTGAAAATTGATGCTACAGGAAGAGTCTGGGTTTTTCTAGCAATCTTTCAATGTGTAAATCAAGGAAAATTCTCGGCAAGATTTACCTCTACTGATCTATTCCTTTGTTTAATTGAAATTCTCGCGAAGTTTTTTTGTTTTAAGATTTAAATAATTTAGTGTAACTATGGAGTCGGTTTTGTAAACAGTAGGCTCTAGGCTCGCTGTTTTCCGTTTGGGAGACGCGGGTTCGATACCCACCACGTACCAATGTGTTTTAGAATTTCGATTTCTTGTATATTATGTTTTATTCGACGCTCTAACGGTGGACAAGAAATTCAAAGTTTGTGTGTGAATTCGACCAACTCATCGTGGTCGACTAAGGCCTAATCGTCCTAATTCAGGGTAGGCTTGAGCCGCTCAGTAGGTACGCGTATGAGCTGCTGATGAAATGGAAAAGCAGCTAATATTATATATATTCTTTATTGCAACAAGTACACTATACAGAAATTATATTATTAATAGCTGTAGCAAAGGCAAGCTTATCTCTAAAGAGAAATCTCTTCCAGCCAACCAATGTGTTGTGAGAGACACTTAATTAAAGTGGGATGACAAGAACGTGAACTTGAATTTAACATACTTAATTAATACTGTAACATAAAATAATGTGTGGGTGGGGAAGAAGAAAACCAGATCTTGAATATCTTTGAACACATCAATAATTTATTGATTAAAGAACAAAATTAAAAAATTTAAGTCCTATAATACCTCGGCAGCTTAAAAGTTATACAGGGTCGGTGGGTGACATGAGGTGATACAAGTTGTTGCTATTAACGTTTTAAATAGATATTAAAATTAGAAACTGGGCGCCAGGTCATTGGCCACGGGACCAAAGACCAAATTTATAAAAAGAAGTTAAACCGAAGGTTATAAAAGTATGGTAGAAAATATATCAACGATACTGTTAAGATCCTTGGGTGAAGAATGGGATGCTCAGACCCGTCTCCAGGTGCTTTTGCCACGTTCGACAGCTCCACACGGCTGAAGAGCAGAGGAAGGTTCAAGCCAGGTATCCTGGACTAATAAAATACCCTCAATAGAGAAAAGAAATCCAGCTCAAGACACGCTGATATTCATGTCAATCCATTGAGGGTATGAAAATAAAAATGTGGTCACACACGGATCCACGTTACCAGGAACTGATTCTTTTCCAAAATTTCAAGTAGAAAACATATAAAAAATCAATGCCAAGGTCATCACCACATTTGGACTCCAGGCACGAGTCAAAACCAGATTAGCAATAAATTCACATTAAAACGGTGAAATAAATCCGACCTGCGTACAAGCAGCGGAAAAGAGTGAAAAAGTTAAAGAATTGCCAGGGGCATAAGACCAAAAAATACACGACCTCCTCACAAAAATGAGAACCTCGACATGACTTTTATTAAAAAGAAAAAACAAGATTCATAACCAACTTACCTACTAACAAATTCAACTATTTAAATTGAACACAATCGTAACCAAATTAATGTCAAACATCACCGAAAACTGAAATGGTAACGAGAACAAGAAGCACTTATTACTCTAAATTAGTAAACTTGCGTTGCAGATGGCAACTCCCAATGTGACTGTCACATCAGATGCGTTCAGAAACATTAAAAAATAAAACGAAGAAAGTTATCGACGCGTTCAAAAATAATTAAAAAAAAAAAACTAGTAACGAGAAATTTCTACGTTACAGTACCCCGTCAACCACCAGAATTTTTGCCAAGCAAAAATTCAAGCTGGCCCTCCAGCGAACAACCTCAAACAAAGGAACACCAAAGGCAAACAAAAACCAAAGAAACCCACAACCAACAAAACCTATCCCATAAGAGGGGAAAAAAACTACAACTTGCTGACATAAAACCAAAGTCAAATAAATGTGCACCCATACAATATCTTACATACGATAGGTAGGTACCTTTTTTTTATGTATAAGTTAGCGAGAAAACAAACCAAACCAGTATCTAATCCAAACATGATAAATAATAAAACATTTCTAAACCAGTGACATACACCTCAACCTACACAGTTATCTTTATCAAAAAGAATTAACTGAAGTCTCTAATTCAAGTCATCCTATCATTAAACTAGAACTGACTCTTAAAACTCCATCCCCAGTTTAAAAATATTGAAGTATTTAAAAATGAGCCAGCATAGCATTAGGCTTATTTTAAGAGTTGCGAACCGCTCCGTACTAAAATGCTGCTTGTAAGATGAAAAGTAAAACAGTAAGAATATAGACCCAGCTAGAGTTTGTTGGCTAGTATGACAGTATTATAACAAACTAATTAAATAACTACCTATAAAGATAATCACACTGTACACTAGTTTACACATTTATTTAACTTTCCTCTAAATTTCCTACTCGATTCGCTTGCAATTCAGAAATCAACACCAAAAAATTGCCTTCACCTAGGACACAAACCAACACAGCCAACCTGTGGTCCGAGGGTGTAAAAGAAAACTTCATGTACATTGTACGTGAAACAGTGCAGTACTACAAACAAAAAGGGAAAGATAAAACACTTTAATAAGTGATGTATAAAACTAAATCTAATCACTTTAATAAGTGGCGTATAACTAAAACTAGACACTTTAATAAGTGATGTAAACAACTAAAAAAGAAAACTACTGCTAATCTGGTTTCAAGTGTTGCACATGCCATGAACCCAATGACTTACCTGTGGCGACACTCTCTAAATCATACACTAAATGTGACGGTTTACCTATAACACGACACTTCTCGAATTTCGGCGCTAACTTAGCCATAAAATATTTATTCGCGTCACTCAAAGGAAAAGACTTTTTCCAAACCACATCGCCGATTTTGAACTCCACTGCCCGACGACCCTTATTATAATAGATGGTACTCCTTCGGTGAGCTTTACCAATAGCTGAACCAACTTTTACGAAAACGTCCTGCAAACCACCAAGTTGAGCAGCGTAGGTATCGCGAGAAGCGCAAGCCAAATCCAAATTAGAATCCATCGAATTTCTGTAAACCTTACCGCAAGGAACAGCTTCTCTGCCATGCACAAGAAAGAAAGGAGTGAAACGAGTTGTTTCATTGACCGCCGTGTTCATGGCAAATTGAACCTTAGCCAACATGGTATCCCAGCACCGATGATCATTTTTAACTAAAATGGAGATTGCCGTCATAATAGTTTTATTATACCGTTCCACAGAATTTACCTGGGGACAGTACCGTGGCGGCAAATGCACTTGTGGTACGTCATACTTCTGGAACAAAGAACTTAATTCATTTCCAATGAATTGCGAACCGTTATCTGCAATTACTGTACGTGGAATTCCATGCCTAAGAAAAACGTCCTCCTCAAGACGTTGTGAGATAATCTTCCCCACAGCTCTTCTAAGAGGAAAGAGTGTAACATATTTGGTGAAACAGCAAACGACAACTAGGATAAAAGTGTAGCCAGCACGAGACCGCGGCAAGGGACCCACTAAGTCGATGCTTATCATTTCAAATGGCCGAGAACAAACCTTAGGGTCTCCCATGAGACCGGCAGGAGCATTTTGTGAAGACTTATATGCATGACAAGCCTCACAACGCTTAACAAAATTCACAGCGTCTTCATACATCTTAGGCCAAAAATAACGCATTGATAAACGTTTATACGTCTTAAATACACCCAAGTGTGCGGACGTGTCAGAAGAATGACACTCTTTTAACACTTCTAAACGATTTTCAGAAGGAACAACTTGTTTCCAGTCCATGTCACTACTAAAACCGAATTTATTTTTGGAGTAACGGTACAACATGCCATCCTTAATAACGAAGTTTGGACAAGACCGTGGGTTCCATGTACATTTATCCAAAAGATTTTTATACCACGAATCAGTAATTGTTGTGGTTATTGCCTGGACTTTAGGAGTGGCACGCGATAACGCGTCGGGTACTACATTGTCTTTACCCCTCCGGTGTTCAATAGTAAAATCATAGGGCGACAAACGGCAACCCCACCGAGCCAATCTACCTGTTGGATTAGTCAAGTTAAAGAACCACTTGAGACTTGAATGGTCGGTCACAATTTTGAAGCGAGGACCTCCTTCCAAATATGGTCGAAAGTGCTCCACAGCGAATACTACAGCTAAAGCTTCCCTCTCGGTAGCAGAGTAATTCCGTTCTGCCTTATTCAAAGACCGACTAGCGAAAGCGATTGGATGTTCGTGTCCGTCATCCTCAAGTACTTGGGTAAGAGCTCCAGCGATGCCATAGCTAGAGGCGTCGCAGTGCACAGAAAACGGTTTACTGAAGTCAGGGCAAGCCAAAACGGGAGCGGAAACTAAAGCCGACTTTAAGTCATTAAACGACTTCTCCGCCTCATTAGTCCACTTAAAAGAAAGGAGTTTTGGAGGTACTAGTTAACTTATTCAGAGGAGCTGCGATCGAACTAAAATCCTTAATGAAACGGCGATAGTATGAAGCAGTACCTAAAAACATTTTCACTTCTTTACGATTGGTAGGTGTGGGAAATTCTACCATTGCACTGACTTTCGAAGGATCAGTTCGGAGTCCTCTCTCGTCAACAACGTAGCCCAGATATCTAAGCTCTTTTCTAAAAAATTGAGATTTAGTCAGATTAATAGTCAAATTAGCATATTTCAGGCGTTGCAAAACGCGTGAGAGCAAGGAAATATGCTCCTCAAAAGTGGAACTGACGATAACAATATCGTCAAGGTACACGAAAACTTTGCCATTGAATTCCGGCCCGAACAGCATGTCCATTAACCTTTGCTGGGTAGCCGGGGCGCCAGTCAATCCAAAACACATCACTTTAAATTGAAAAAGACCACGACCAGGAACAGTGAACGCTGTCTTCTCACGTGAAGATGGTGAAAGTAAAATTTGCCAGAACGCACTTTTTAAATCAATTGAAGATAAAAATCTAGCATCCCTTAACGAGTCAAGTATTGAAGAAATGTAAGGAAGAGGGTACGCGTCATGCCGGCTCATAGCATTCAACTTGCGACTATCTATGCAGAACCTCAGTTCCCCATTGGCCTTCGGCGCGAATAGAGTGGGATTGTTCCAAGCACTGTTACTCCGTTCCACAACGTCATGCTTCAACATTTCATCCAACTGTCTATTCATCTCCTTTAGTCGTTCTGGCGATAAGGGATAATACCGTTGCTTCACCGACGAGGCACTACCAGTATCGATTGTATGGGTTAGTAACGACGTGCGGCCTAAACCCTTCCTTTCAAACGAAATTTCCTCAAACTGACGAATAATACGGTCCACAACAGTTCTCTGACTGGCAGCTAAACGGTCCAGAGGCTGTAAACAGGAGATTTCCGTGACGTCACGAGAGATGAACGATTGATCAACGCGGCACTTACCAAGAATTCCTGGTGCCAAATTAAAAGTCTTCCAAAAATCAACCCCAAAAATGAGAGAAGTGGAAATCTCAGGAACTATAAAAAACCTTATTACCTCGGTCAAACCATCAAATTCGACAGGCACAAACATACAACCATCAATAATAGCTTCAGAGTTATTCGCGGTGGTAATGTGAGTCATATCATTACAACCGTGCAATTTAACACCTAAATGCAAAAAGTGTTCAAGATAATCAGAGCCAATAATAGAAATCCCTGATCCTGAATCCAAAAGTCCATGAAAACGTTGACCATAAATATTTACGGACAGAAATGGACGACCATCACCGTGAGGAAAAACAACAAAATCTCGAACTGCCGAAACTTTAGAACTGGAGAAAAAACTTTTGACAAATTTCAGATGTGTCTGCCAATCTTCTGGGTCGAAATACGAACAAGTCTTTCTCCTAATCGAACAGTTCGATTTCATTAGTTTTTTGTAGGGTGTCCTGTACTTGATTTATTAGTCGCACCTTTCTTTGGGTTGCAATCCGGACATTTCGGACGTATAAACCCTTCCTTACCACAGCCAAAACACACAACATTAGCAGAAGTACACTCACGTATCGTATGTGTATCCACCTTACACCTGGGACAAAATGTCTGACTAATGGTCTTAACCGCGTAAACTGAAGACCTTGAAGTTTGACTATACGCCAAATCAGACGCCAAGAGATTAGTAGACGGTTTCGGAGGTTCAATAAAGTAACTAGCGTGCTTCACAGAAGCCTCAATTTTTCGACAGTACCTCTTCAGCTCTGTGAACGTTGAAACATCGACAGTCGATAATTTAGCCATGTACTCCGGGCGAATGTTATTACAAACTATATCGAACTTTTCCTGCTCAGATATTGGATTAGATAATCGTCCAAAATAGTTCTGCATAATACTTAAAAATGTAATTATGTTTTCACCAAGCCCCTGAGTTCTACTCAATATTTCAGCCTTAAGCCGACGGTCATAATCATCAGGCAAGAAATCCTCCACAAGAAGCGCTTTTAACTCAGTCCAGGTAGTCACCGATGATCTCACGCCGCGGTACCAACACAGTGCGTCACCAACAAATAATTCAGCAGACGAAGCAAACAGCTTTTTGTCAGATATACCACGTGAGGCACACAACTCTTCAAGACGCTGAAGATACGCCTTAACACAGGACTTACCATCATACGTATGATTCAAAGAAGAAACAAACTGATACTTGTTTGACACGGATGTTGGGGAAGCCTCCTTACCTTCAGACGCTTCAGAATCATGATCTCCGCCGCTGCTATTAAACGTAGAATAAAAATTATCCAATCTTTTTAAGATTCTATCAAGCACGGCCGAGAACATGGAATGATTTTCTAAATGCTCCTCACTCTCAGGCGTGATACGGGTAAGCCGGTGATAAATATGATGTGCTAAAGCCCGAACTCTGTTAAGACTTTTCAGGGTTAATTTACGATCCTCCGGAGAGACGAGCAGTTCCAGTTCGTTTAATTTCAAACCTATTGCAGCTAACTCCAAAGTCACATCGCCTTCATAGGTAACAATTTGATCCGAAGGAATTTTCTTAGATAAAGCACGTATTTGCACGCGTAAGTCTTTTACTTTTTCACCAGGTACAGTATCCCTTATTTTAACTTCATGCACAAGTTCATCAAAATTTAAAGCATTAAATGATATTGGACGTTCTTCCATGTTGAACTAACCAAAAATTTTAAAAGAAAACAAAATTAACTTTATAAATGTTAAGCACTTTTGTACGTGACTGTATTAAGATTAACTTCCCTTTTACACACAGGAAAGAGCTAAACAATAAAAAGAAACAAAATAATGTTTCACACTTAAGGCCCTGACTGTACTAAGTTAACACAACCTCAAAATAAAGCTAAATTGTGAAACCAATTTATTTACAGCACAAAAACCCAAGGGAAAGTATAAATAATTTTTAATTTACCAGTTCACAAAAAAATGTAGGTATGTGTGATGATGTGTAAAAACCAACAAGTTACACTGTTAAAGCTAAAACTCCGTACTAAACCATGAGCACCAAGCTAACTAAAAAAAAACAGCAAAGAAACTATTATTAACCATTATACAAAATAGTCAAAATAGTGTATAAAAACACCTAAGTTACTACACACATCACACAGACAGCAAATGCAACAACTGCCAAACAAATAGCCAGCATAATCCTACCATGAAAAATAACCAGAATGGATAGCCGTACCTGCATGAATTTAATAAATAACTGTATCACCTCCGTTTACAGAAAACATTAAATATGGTTTAACAGTACTCATAAATAGTAAAATTTAACTAAAGTTAACCAATAACATAAAAGAGGCGACAAGAAAAAAAATTAAAGCAACAACATGTACTTATTATCATAGCAAAGCGACATGACAACCACCTCAAGTCTTTGCCAAACGTTGGGCCGCCACTGTAACATAAAATAATGTGTGGGTGGGGAAGAAGAAAACCAGATCTTGAATATCTTTGAACACATCAATAATTTATAGATTAAAGAACAAAATTAAAAAATTTAAGTCCTATAATACCTCGGCAGCTTAAAAGTTATACAGGGTCGGTGGGTGACATGAGGTGATACAAGTTGTTGCTATTAACGTTTTAAATAGATATTAAAATTAGAAACTGGGCGCCAGGTCATTGGCCACGGGACCAAAGACCAAATTTATAAAAAGAAGTTAAACCGAAGGTTATAAAAGTATGGTAGAAAATATATCAACGATACTGTTAAGATCCTTGGGTGAAGAATGGGATGCTCAGACCCGTCTCCAGGTGCTTTTGCCACGTTCGACAGCTCCACACGGCTGAAGAGCAGAGGAAGGTTCAAGCCAGGTATCCTGGACTAATAAAATACCCTCAATAGAGAAAAGAAATCCAGCTCAAGACACGCTGATATTCATGTCAATCCATTGAGGGTATGAAAATAAAAATGTGGTCACACACGGATCCACGTTACCAGGAACTGATTCTTTTCCAAAATTTCAAGTAGAAAACATATAAAAAATCAATGCCAAGGTCATCACCACATTTGGACTCCAGGCACGAGTCAAAACCAGATTAGCAATAAATTCACATTAAAACGGTGAAATAAATCCGACCTGCGTACAAGCAGCGGAAAAGAGTGAAAAAGTTAAAGAATTGCCAGGGGCATAAGACCAAAAAATACACGACCTCCTCACAAAAATGAGAACCTCGACATGACTTTTATTAAAAAGAAAAAACAAGATTCATAACCAACTTACCTACTAACAAATTCAACTATTTAAATTGAACACAATCGTAACCAAATTAATGTCAAACATCACCGAAAACTGAAATGGTAACGAGAACAAGAAGCACTTATTACTCTAAATTAGTAAACTTGCGTTGCAGATGGCAACTCCCAATGTGACTGTCACATCAGATGCGTTCAGAAACATTAAAAAATAAAACGAAGAAAGTTATCGACGCGTTCAAAAATAATTAAAAAAAAAAAAACTAGTAACGAGAAATTTCTACGTTACAATACATACATACATCAATAAATGTTACAATTTTTAATGATAAACGAAAATACCCTAATACAGGTACAACAATAAATGTATTTATGTAGTCTATTGGCATGCCAATAGACTACATAAATACATTTATTATTGTACCTGTATTAGGGTATTTTCGTTTATCATTAAAAATCATAAAATTTGAATGGAATATGAAATTGGAATGCCTTACCTGAAATGCTTGCTTGCTCTACATGAAAAAGATCGTCAACGACCCTCGTTGTCAAATGATTGATGACAGGTATACAAAATGGGGGACAGAATATTCTTAGTCAAAAGAATGTAACATCATTTCAACATTTCTCATCTCGTCTCGTGACACAAAAATATTTTTTTATCTAACAATGATTACTGGCATAAGAAAACCATTTTCAATATAAAAAAAATCTTGCTTCGAAAAGCACGATAGATAAATATTTCACTACGACCGATAGGTAGATTGGCAACACAAAAAGCGACGAAGAAGCTTTTATTTTATGCTAACAATGCTCACAAGAAGTTTATTAACAAAATAACGCAAACTAGAAAATCCAAAATGTCAAAAGAAAATGCTTTTCATACAAACTGATCAGCTGAACGAGTAAAAAAAATAAAAGTCGTGAATTTAGAAAAGTTGTAAAACATAAGTTGTTCAGTTTATCAATCAATCAACGGCCCGTTACAGTCCACTGCTGGACTATGAGCCTCCTCCACTTAAGTGGAGGGTTTTGCCATAATCTCCACGCTTGTTCAGTATCAGCACAAAATATAAAGGGTTACAGAAGGACCACTCCCGCCTTCTTCAAAAATAATTACGTCATCTTGCCAGACTCACTCTCTCACTCACTCTTTGGGCAAACGCTATGGATGGACCACTGCTTGGGAACTGCGTGGCAACGCCTATAAACTATACGTCATTGTGTGCGTACCCAAAATGGCAGTTTGTTCTGAGTGGACTCTCTGTCTGGGGCCCCGCGCCGCGCCACCTACTTTGTGGTATCAGATATTAAAGTACAACCCGAGAGGTTTAACAACGTTAAAAATTACAAAAATTCAAGATGGCGGCTTACTTTTTTATTTTTGATTGATTACGGTAAATAGTTTGTTACAGTTTGGCATCAAAACAACAACACAATGTTAAAAATTAAAAAAAAAAACAAAAACATTGAAAATATCGTATTTAACTAAATTAAAACGTAATAAACAAATATACAGGCTAATATCGTTTAATATCGTTTATAGTTTTAAAATGCAACACCCAGCTGAAGTGAACTGAATGAGTGATCGTCGAAGCCTATGGGGGATGAGATTGATCCCCTTACAGGAGCACTTAAGGTATAATCAGCTTAATGGGTTTTTAACTGCTTACCATTTAACAAGAAAGCTTGATCTCGGCTTGGTTTTCAAAATTTTGTAGAGTGAATGGAGGAAGAAGTATATATTTACGAACATAAAACATTAGACAAACAAAACTGGTCAATGTGGAATCAAGTTGTTTGGTGATTAAGAGTAGAAGATGTAATAAGAACCTCCGTGGCCGAATGGTCGAGATTTCGATGCCCATTACGGAGGTTTCGGGTTCGATTCCGAAAAATATTTTTGAGAGACTTTCCCCAGTTTGGTTAGGACATTGCAGGCTGAATCACTTCATTGTCCGAAAAGAAAGATGATTCCGTGCTTCGGAAGGCACGTTAAGCCGTTGGTCCCGGCTACTATCTAGTCGTTACACGAGCCATGCCAGTGGCCTTTGGCAGCTCTATAACAGTGACACCAGGGTTTATTTGGTCGGTTGTCAACCTTACAACCCACACGATGGTGATGAAAATTGGATGTAATTTTGGTTTTTCTTCATTGCCACATAACGCATTGTGATCGAATAGCATGATAGCCACGACACGAATTTCGCTATATTGTCTTTCTGTGTGGGCCGTGTGGTGACGGTAGAGTAGAATACATTTGTCACCAACCCCTACTCTTCCCGTGGGTATCGTAAGAGGCGACTTAGGGACTACACATTGAACAGGGAACGGGCAGCAGCGCTCTCTGATACAGTAACCTTTTAATCTGCGATCTCCAACCCGCCTGCCAAGCGTGGAGATTATGGCAAAATCCTCCATTTAAGTAGAGGAGGCTCATAGTCCAGCAGTGGACTGTAACGGGCCGTTGATGTGTAGGCCAAAGATTTCCGACGCGCGTCGCATCGTCTTTTGTTTCCCTGAAGTGTAAGCCACAACACATCATGGGGGTTTTTATAAGAGCCATAACACGAATTTAGCAAAGGTTGTGAGCTGGTTTTTCGTTCATGAGCGTTTTTGGTCCAAATACCAAAAGCGCAACACATTGATTTCATTGTTTATCTGGTGGACACAAGGCAAATACAAGTGCTCATCACACGAATGTTTGGCCAGGGTGGGATTTGAACCTGCGACATTCGGCTTCGTAGGCATTCGTACTACCAACTTGGCAACGGAGCCTATAAAGATACCAGATAATAAAGATCTTGTTTATTAAGATTAAGCCAACAAAATATCGGTAAATAAATTATTGCCACTACCGATAAGCTTGTTTATCGTCTAGAGCGTAAAAGCTTTTACACTCACTTTTAAGGGAACAATAAAAAGTGTTTTACTAATCTCGGCATGATAGACGGTATAAACAACAATGTTAGTAATAGTTTTCCAAAGTGACTATTTTTATGAGATTATTTTAACGGTTATTACTGCATTACCGTTAATGGCAACTGTCGAGATATTTTAGTTATGGCAGCAACGAAATTATGCTATCCATACATTACTATAAGTAAATCAAGACACATGCAGGCCTAAGATGTGCACAATTTGTAGACAAAACTCTCGGAAGAGAAGAGAAAATTTGTCTTCTCTTTTGAGACTCAGAAGTCTTCGAAGAATAGACACTTACATTACACTTAAATTACTTTGAAAGTGTAAGTAATTTACACAATAACTCCTTACACAATTATACACAATTATTCACAATACACACAACTCTTAATAATAATAATAAATCAATAAAAGTATGTATTCCCGGTAATTCGCAATGACTTTCTTTTTTTGTGGCTTGGCTTTTGTGCAGCCACAATTCCGCCAATATCACATACTAGCGCGCTGCCGCCACCTTGTAGATTTGTATCATTTTTACTCTCTTTCATCTCGCGCTGCATAGGTACACGAATTTAAAATGTACATCACTTATTTTATGCGTATATAAACTATGATTCACGTTGCGGAAATTAATAAAACATAACTTTGCTGCCAATTTTTCATTGTCTTCAACTCAATATGTTGAAGACATGTTCTCTTGATCCAAACGTCAAAAATAGACAAAAATAGCGATCGTCTTTTGTTCCTCTGAGACAAATATTGAGTGCGCATGTTAGGGATAGAAGACAAAATAATAAAACAAAGAAAAAAGACAAGTTTCTCTATTTTTGTCTTCAATTGGCAAGTTAGCCCACGTAGACTTGGCTCTCTATTCTTCCTAAGTATAGAAATGAGCGTAGAGAGACTTTTTGTCCTCGTACGCATCTTAGGCCTGATGGAGTCAGTCGCTGGCGTCAGTGGGCACTGGATAGACGAGCGCCCTATACACACTAACACTTGCATGTTAACTCTTGTTAAAAGTGCTCGTCTATCCTGCACTGACTGACGTCTGTTACTGACTCAATGTAAATCGGCCTTTATGTATAATAAACGTGCTAAAACAACTTGTAAATAACGCAACATCTCAGTTTTTGCTCTCTAGAGCGAGTTCTAACCAAAATCACAAAAAATAACTTTTGACATGTCATACAAAGTAATTCTTTAAAATGTTGAGGACTAAAAGGGATGCGGTCACCTAAGGCCACTTCCCTGAACGGCCACTTTCCCATGAAAGGCCACTTCCCTGAATGGCCACTTTCCTTGTACGGCCACTTTCCTTGAACGATCAATATCACGATGTTGCACCATTTCGATAAGTTGTTCAGTGTGTGTTTTTGTTATTAAATTATCAAGATTATCAGCTTTAAAAACTCTTTAATAGAGTCAACTCTCTAAAACATTGAGAGTTCTTTGCTCGTACAAACTCGTTGTTTGCTTTAACACCGTTATTATTGTTGCATTTAATCCAAAGAAATTCGTGAAACGCGTATTACAAGCCTAATTCCGTACAAAATTAAATTCCTTATATCACAAACGGAATACCTCGCAAAGCTGAAATAACTCGCAACCACATAATCTTATTTCTTCCATACGAATCAAAATACAGACGCAAAACGTGCAGTCAGCTGGAAACGGCTTATGAATAACAAGGAGGAATAATCTTCACTATGTCACACTCACGCGCACCTTATAACACTCAGTTTTAGTATTCTAAATAAATAGAGAACTTGCACAAAAACAAGTACTATAAGTTATTCATTGATAAAAGGTATGATGAACGAGTAAAACTGGCATTGATGTAAAAACTCCTGCGCAACGAAGAAGGGCGAATCTCCTTGACAACTGACGAAGAAGATGACAGACACATGGTTAAACAAAACATTTCGCGCCATGATAAATTAGTTATCCCCTCGGTAGGAACGTATATGAGCTGGTAATGATGATGATGATTTGAGAGTCAAGTCTGTAAAACTGAAAACCTTTTCAAGGAACATAATGTTGTTTGTCAGATTATAAAATGCGTCCCCCTCCCTAACCCTACCGATCAGCTGGCTGGTATTGCCTATATTGCTTCGAGAATCTAAAGGGATTATCAAATCAAAATCAACAGCCCGTTACAGTCCACTGCTGGACTATGAGCCTCCTCCACTTAAGTGGAGGGGTTTGCCATAATCTCCACGCATGGCAGGCGGGTTGGAGATCGCAGACTAAAAGCTTACTGTATCAGAGAGCGCTGCTGCCCGTTCTCTGTTCAATGTGTAGTCCCTAAGTCGCCTCTTACGACACCCACGAAAAGAGTAGGGGTTGGTTACAAATGTATTCTACTCTGCCGTCACCAAACGGCACTGCCCAGGGATTAAAACAAAAGAATAATCCCTGTGTAGAATTACAGACTCCCACAGTTTCCTACAGCTGTTTCTTTGACCAAATATTTTTTCCCTGCAACATGATGAATTTTAAATGCAAGGCTGCACCTCGGCTGTTCAAGAGCTAGCTGGATGCTAGTTGGGGAATTCCTGAATATATAAGGATATGAAAACGAGCAAGCACTTTGTAACCGGCTAAATAATATATGGCATTGCCAAGTTAGAAAAGCAGTTGTGGAAATTGCGACGGCTGTAGCTTAGTTTGTAGTACGCTTGCCTACGAAACACAGGATCGTGGGTTCGAATCCCGTCCAGGGTAAATATTCGTGTGATAAACACTCATGTTTGTCTTGTGTCTTGATGTATCACTTATTTTTATAGTTATGTACGGTGATTGACTATTATCGTTAGAGCGTCGAAATAACGTACGAATTAGAAATACGAAATACATGTGGTGGGGAGCAAATGCACGTCCCTTGAATGGTAGGAGGAGCCCTATATAGTCAATACACCATTGACGCTTTTGACTTTTATGTCCATAAAATAAATGTTTTTTTATAAAATAGACAGGAAAATCATACGCAAGTAGTTTTAAAAATAGTTCGTCTTGTGATCTCATCAGTGCTCATCCTCCTCTAACCCAGTAATTACAAAAGCAAAGTCCTTCCGGAAAACCACCCCATCGTTTGCAATTCCTTTCAAGGTTCCCATTACCATGGAGCGGGGCACAACAGAGGCATTATTATCAAGCAATTTATTTAATTATTCATATCAGGCCCTCGGGATTCCTAATCAAGCTAATTACTATTGGGGGTCCGATCAATTTATGAACGTGATCTATAATGTATTAGGACAAGGGTTGTTCTCATTTTGTTTTATTATGTGAGGAACGTCGTATTGAAAATTTATTTTTTGGAATTTTTATTACTTTGGCAATACCAGCCTCTTTGGACAGTATCGGTAAGGAAGTGTTTTATTTTGAAATCAAATTATTAGTATTGTTTATGCAGTAATTTGGTGTTTTACTGGTGTTAATTAATTACAATACGCAGTATCAATTAATTAATACAATAATAATTTATGGTGAAAAATGAAATTAAAATGAAATGAATGAAATGAATGAAATGAATGAAATGAATGAAATGAATGAAATGAATGAAATGAATGAAATGAATGAAATGAATGAAATGAATGAAATGAATGAAATGAATGAAATGAATGAAATGAATGAAATGAAGGAAATGAAGGAAATGAAGGAAATGAAGGAAATGAAGGAAATGAATGAAATGAATGAAATGAATGAAATGAATGAGGTTGGTTGTCTTATCATTGTCAGACGATAAGACTCAAATCACACCAGAAAGGAAGCGGCCAGCAGAGGTCGGCAACGTTGCGCGACGCTCAGAGATCGGAATCGGTCGGCAGAGTAGGTCACGTCATGATCGTGCTGCCGCGCGCCAACTAGTCTTTTTCAGCGATGCCATTTTTGTTGTTTATTTATTTTTTGTTGCATTCGGGAATAACCCGAGCTGGATTCGGGTTGTTCCGACCCTAATGGTTGGCTGTTTTGTAAATTTCAGACTACGACTGTTTTGTAAGCCTATAAAAAGATCCTCGTAAGTTGTATTTACAATATTAAGATCAATGCATGGAGTCAGATGTGGCTTTTTTAATACCTTTGTTGTGGTTTTTATTCATTTTGGTCATAGTGGCTAAACTAATAATGCTTACATAATAGCACGCTTTATAAGTACAACCCACAGGATGATGAAGAAGGAGAAGATAGGTTATGTTCACCAACAACATTGTCCAGCTGTGATTTCGTAAAAACGTACAATTTTTATATTTTAAACAAACTTCCGCCAAACATTTGTCAACAACCCCTACTCTTCCCGTGGGTGTCGTAAGAGGTGACTTAGGACTACACATTGAACAGGGAACGGGCAGCAGCGCTCTCTGATACAGTAACCTTTTAATCTGCGATCTCCAACCCGCCTGCCAAGCGTGGAGATTATGGCAAAACCCTCCACTTAAGTGTTTGG
>OX579664.1:12428933-12629250 GCA_951230895.1 Carpatolechia fugitivella
CATTTGTTAGTAACGCCATATAATCTACAAAAAATAATTTTTCAACCGATTCTGTTTTTTTCTTCGCGAATCGTCTCCTACTAATCTATAATATCGTCGGCGTAATTATCAGAATGCGTAACTCCAAAAAATTTCGAAATAAGACTTTTCGTACCATCTAGTGGAGAATTTAGAAGCCTATCTATTGGAGTACTTCGTATGTCCCACAAAAATATCCCTAATTTGTTATAAGCTAACAATAAAACCGCGTATCTCCCGGCCGCCATAGTAAAATCTCCCGGCCGCCATTGTAAAATTATACAGTTTTTACTTGCTCCTGTAAAGTTCAACCAGAAGGAGTTACGCATTCTGATAATTAGGCCGACGATATGGTAAATTTAGGAACAGTCCGATACCCTATTGTGTGCAACCCTATTACGTGGTGTAGATATTTTGGCAACATTGTAACGTAATGGGATAACCGCATTTGTATTTACTCGTATTCACTATTTCTATGTATTTCTCTCATGAATTTTGTATAGCTGTGAATTGATTCCTTTCAGACGTGCACTGAAAAAAAAATCGACTACTAAAGCCAAGTTTTTTAAGTGCTTGTAAAATTATTTACCTAGTTTGCTAGTCACTTTTTTTATGTAACATAAATATTTTTATTTTATAATATAGTGCTGTATTTTATAATGCGTCGGGGAAGCCATTAGAACATACACAAACTCAATACAATATTATTCATTGTGACTAATCAGAAAGTACAATTAAAAAAATACAAAGAATAGTCACAGGGTGGCCTTACTGTTATGGTAATAATCTCTTCCAGTAAACCTTGGGGTATGCAAAACAGCGCAGATACCTAAAAAGCGAAGCAGAACTATGTACGTACATGTCTACTCGGGATATCATGTTTTTTTTTAGTATTGGGTTATGTAAATTCACCATTTGCAATCATATAATATTATGTGAAAAAAATCAGACAGATGGCCATGTGTGAAGATGTCCCCACATATTTTTGCTTCACAAGACCTTCACAAAGCACGTGGATTCCCTGGGAAGGTCCAAGGGCGTTGCAATCGATATCCAGGCCTTGACACTGGCCCGAACTCCTTGGAGGCTGTCGCGTAGACTAAGGGGCTTCCTGACGCGACGTCTGACGTGAATCATCCAGCAAAGATTTGATTACATGAAAGCAAAACCTTTCGGGTGATGAAACTGAACAACTTTTGTTCGAAATCTTTTCCAAAATAGACAGACATAGATATAGACGCAGAAAAATAAAAAATAAAAAGATATGCCAAAGATTATCTTGACGTTATTTTTTTTTGACCGAGCGAGTGTGAAGCGTCTCCTTTTCAGCTTGGCCAAAATTGCTTTTGTATGTCCATCTGGCTGTCTGTTTGTTCTCATCTACAGGTCGCGTTGCTCAACTGATTCTCGTGAAATTTTGTGAGCAGGTTCGATAAATATATAGATTTTTTTTTGTCGGGTCTGTTTCTGGACATTTAAAAAAAATTACGGAGTAAAAAAAACATAAATCAGCCATTTCGAAAATATATATATATATTTGGGAGGTCTACAGCTCACAGAGCCACTAGTTATATGGTTCTTCTTTTTCTTTCGTGTCGGCAAGAACACGGGCTAAATCTTACTTGCCCAGAAAGCGGCTACCGTGGTAGCCCTCTGGTTACAAACAAGTAAGTCCTCACGCGAGCAGGTGGTCGGGCACGCGGGACAGTTAGTGAGGTGTACCATGGTTTGCAAGGGTTCTCCACATTCACAGCTGGCGTCTGCGCTACTTGAGTACCCCCACCGACACAGGTTATCTTTGCTTCGGCCAACCTGGGTCCTCAGCCTATTTAGACTTCTCCAGGTTGGCCAAGGTTCCTTATAGCCTGGAGTCAGATTTTCGTTGGGGGGGTACAGTGAAGTTATATGGTTATATACTAGTATTATATAGTGATACACGTGTTTTGTTGTGGACAAGTGAACACGTTGTACCTTATACGAACTAACACTTGTTAGTGAACGTACCAATTTAGACAACCATTAAATGATATCCGTAATCCAAAAATAATATCTAAAAAAAAAATTTTGGCGAAGGCCCGCCGCCGCGCCGTCGCTTCTTATAATGTATTACAAATTAGCTGTTCGCCCGCGACTACGCTCGCGTTATGTAAGATTTTCCCGTGGGAATATGACTTTTTCCCGAAAAAGTATCCTGTGTTAATCCAGGTTACAAAGTATCTCCATTCCCAAATTTATCCAAATCCGTTGAGTACTTTAAGCGTGAAGGCGTGAAGGCGGAACAAACATCTAAACATCCAAATATATTTTCAAGTTTATAATATTAGTGTGAATAATAATTAAACCTTGACAAGTATTGTGGACTCGTGCAGTCCTTGTAAAGTCCGAGGTCACTGCAATCAATCGCCTGGCCTTGACACTGGCCTTAGGAAGTTCTTGGGCACAATAGGGCTTCGCTACATACGTCTGTCGTCAAGAGCCAGTTTAACAAAGGACTCCCTATGCTGATTCTTTCTACTCTCTCACTTTCTGTTTTTCTTTTCTTTACTTTTTTTATTTTATTCTTTTTCATTCATTCTAATCACGGAAGTCAAGCAACCGTATGACCAAGACTTGGATGGTTGGCTGCTAGCGGTATATGGACTAGAACGTTTTCCGTGTTTCAGAAGGCACGTGAATCCCGTTGTTCCCGGGCCTCGATCGCGTAAGTCGAGCTTGCTTCGTTCACTTGGCTTGGCTTCAAGCAAGTTGAACGGTATTCCGATTCCGATTGTAGGAATTGTCTAACTTTTGGGACGGTAATCGTCTTGGGGACAAAGAGTAAAAATATTCACTTGTAATCGTCTTCGTTGACTTGGCTTGCTCCTTACGCGATCGCTTGAAAGCCGCTGGCGGTCTTCAAACCCGCCCCAAGCAAAGCAAGTCCGCTTACGCAATCGACCGGCCGGTTACTATCACACTATGTGGTCGTTAAGCCAAGTCAGGTCCGATGACTTTTTTTTTTTTTTTTTTTTTTTGACGATGACCTAATGCTTGTGTCGCAAAATCGACGTATCAAGCGTAACCGGACTTTTGGGGGAGCGGAAGGCTCTTACCCCTAGTATTATAGCAACAGCCTAAGGGCGCCCACTTGGGGGCACGGACCTCGGCCTAGGACGTTGCCATGGCGAGAAGCGCGTGGGAGAGGAATGACCCTGACGGGGTCTTCCAGGATTATGCAGAACTTGATTGGGTCTACCGCGTCCCCGCCGGCGGGTGCGGTTGCTACCAGAAGGGCATTCTGTGGAGTGTACTCTATTGGCAATGGCTCTCTCAACAAAAGACTGGATGGGATCGACAGGATCGGACAGAACATGCTTAGGCCGACGTTTTGTACGCGTAGCGGGGAAAGGGTAGTAACCGGCGGTTTTCACGACCAGAGGATTCGGGTGGTGAGGCGCGGCATCGAAATAGCGACGTGAAGCGTCTATCATAAAACCTTTAATGGACGGTACAGGTCCGATGACAACAGGGTTAGTCGATATGGATCGTATGTTCCTCCCAAAATATTAAAAAAACATCTTATTATTTGGTTTTGTAGGCACCATATATGTACATTCGTATATCTAATTGTTTTGATATTTGACAGACTCAGAAGTTCTGTTACTAGTACTAAAATATAGCGACAATATAATGAAGCCTGGATTCGCCACTGTCCCCTCGCCCAGCCTTTTTACGTGACGGGAACTATACCTCATATAGTATTCCTTGAAGTCCAAGGTCGTTGCAATCGATTGACCAACCCCAAGTCGCTGGGAAACATTACACCCGCTGGTGGGGTCGCAGCTGGCCGGTCCCAAGAAGTTATTATCAAGCCTTCCATGGATTCTTCCATGGCCATCATTGTGTAGAACAGCGGTAGGCAACAGGCGGACCGCCGGGCCGTCCGAGTCCGGACTGCGAATGGTCGAAGCTTGGTCCGCCAAATATAAGGTGTCCCGTAATTAGTGTCAAATATTTTCAGGACTGAAAGTAATAGTCATGAATGTCACGTAAAAAAAATATTTCGAAAATCTACACGTAACTAACGTGTAGATTTTCGAATTTTTTTTTAAAAAAGTTTTTTTTTTCTAAATAAAAAATCACAAATATGACAAAAAGAGATCACCCTCTGCAAGTACACTCACATTACTCTAGATACATGTAAACACGCATCAAACGCGTGTGTGCGTGCATGAATG
Organism: Carpatolechia fugitivella; assembly: GCA_951230895.1. NCBI lineage: Eukaryota > Metazoa > Arthropoda > Insecta > Lepidoptera > Gelechiidae > Carpatolechia > Carpatolechia fugitivella. Next base: position 12,433,169 of record OX579664.1, read on the forward strand.
CAAATGTAGTAGTGATCAGCTGGTTGAGGGTGATGTTTTTTATGATTAGGTAACCGAGTTGTTTGGCTTAATTACTTGAAAACTAACGTGTAAATTGATCTCATTTTTAGGATTCCGTAGCCAAATGGCAAAAAACGGAACCCTTATGGATTCGTCATGTCTGTCTGTCTTTTTATGAAGTGAAGGTCAGGACTTCTTCTTTCAGCCCTGAAAATTTATTTTGACACTAATAACGGGGCACCTTATATAATTAAATTACACCTACCTATTCAATTTAAATTGTATTTTTATATAACAAGCCTACCTCGCAGCTTTGCCCACTTAGATCTGTATTGTGTTCCTGCGCAATTTTCCGGACATAATAAATATCCTATGGCCTAGGCCAGGCTTTGCTCTATCTGAGCTTTGCAAATTACATACAAATCTGTTTGGACCTCGATAAAAAACTTCAACAGTATCCGGACCCAACTTAAAATTACTTCCCGACCCCAGGGAGCCGTTTCACGAAGCTATAAGTTACAAATTACAAGTACAATTCGACATACATTGCGTAGACAATGAGATGAAACGATAAGAGCTCACAGTTTGGACGAATTGGCTACGCAATAAATATTAAATTGTAACTTGTTACTAGTAAATTGTAGCTTCGTGAAACGGCCCCCTGGTGTAGAACCTTAGTGATTGTAGCATTGTGTAGAGTCTTTCATCAACAGCTCATATACGTCCCCCACCGAGGGGCTCGAGCCTACCCTGAACTAGAGTGATTAGGCCTTAGTTGACCACGCTGGCCCAGTGCGGATTGGTCGACTACACACACAACCTTTGAATTTCTTCGCAGGAGTGTCATCACGATATTTTCCTTCACTGTAAGAGCGTCGAATAAACGTACATATTATTTCGAAATTTGGAAAGCACATTGGTACGTGGTGGGGATCGAACCCGCGTCTCCCGGACGGGAGGCAGCGCTCCCAGCCACTAAGTCACTAGACCACCGACTCCCTTCGTTTACGAGTCTTTCTTTAGTAGTAAATAACATAGTGAAAGGAAAACATAGAGGCTTTTTTGCGGGTTCGTAATAATGATAAGAAATTATTATCATGTAAGTATTTTAAAATTTGATTAAGGATATATTCTGTTAGCATATTTTTTTACATTTATAACATCAGTAGAAGTGCTAGTATTTGATCGTCAAAGTAGCGACTATGGGCGGTATTTCCGCATAACCCCGCCTTAATAAGTTCTCGGAACAAACCGCAGAGTACGGAGGAGGGTAGTCGACAAAATTTGAGTGGCAAGGTCGCGATGTGACACGGTCCTTGATCAAATGATATCCCCAAGATGATCTTTTGTATAAAGAAAAGATTGCAAATATAATTGAAGTTGTCGGAATGGATTATATTATAATATTGACACTATGAATGAATGAATAAATAGGACGGCTCCGTAGCCCAGGTGGTAATGTATCTGCCTCCGACGCTTAAGGTCGCGGGTTCGGATCCCGCCCAGAGCAAACATTAGTGTGATGAGCACTTGTGTTTGCCTTGTGTCTGGTTGTTGCTTATCTGTATAAGTATGTATTTATGTATTTTTTATGTTTTTATTTTTTTTATAAGTATGTATTTGTATTTATTTAATTTGAAATACAATTTAAAATTTAATTTAATTTTTATCCATAGTACAAGCTCTGCTTAGTTTGGGATCAGATGGCCGTGTGTGAAGATGTCCCCACATATTTATTTAAATATGTACTTTATGTATTTTTACAACGAAATTGCTTTAGAATTTAACATTCATTGAAATTCAGCTCACCATCAACAGCTCATGTACACGTCAGATGAACGAATTATATTATTTTGAATGAATGATAACTTAAAATAAGGGCATAGATGTCAGATTAAGATATTTTTAAGTCGAATGATTAACGTGATTTCTAAAATTGTGCAAACAACGCGTCCATAAGGTTAAAATTCGATGTTTGAGAGCTCTAATATTAGAATGGCCATCTCCTGTCCCCTTTTAATCTTTCAAAGATGAAAAAGACTGACGAACTTAAAGTCAGAAATAAGATACACAGGTTTTTAAAAAAAGCAGCAATAATATTTTTTGACGTCCTTGATCTCGTAACTTAAAGCGATAACCATATATTTTTTTTTCGTTAATACAACTTGCCTGTTATTAACTTAGATTTTAAATCGATTATATTTTTCATAAATTCTTCCGTTTTCTGTTAATAAGCAAAAGAGTTCAAAGAAGAACGAGTTTTTCACACGATTCTCGCGCAGTGTCGGAAGTATCGCACGCTAATATGAACGTTATTTCAGTAATGCGTCGGTTGAACTTTCAACTAAAGCGCGTTGAGTTGCTAATTTTTGGCATAACCCGGCCTTAATCGTGATTTTACGAAGGAATGGTTTGGGAAATTTCCCAGAGGAGCGCTTAACAAAACCTTGTGTAAAGTTAAATTAAAGTTGTTTTACCGTAAGTTTGTATCATATATGACTTTCAAGGTTCTACAGGGTTAAGACCACAGATTTTAAATCATAGAATGTTAAGTCAATCATACTCAAGAAATTTTTCCAAAGAGTTAGTGTGTGTAGTATCACAGATAAAGAAAACCGTCATACTAACTCGATTAACCATCCCCACAGATATATAAATATATACCTTTGGTTTTGTATGAGAGGAAGCCTACAAATGTTTCTTGGACAAAGTTGTTCAGACTTATGACCTGGGGCTATTTAATAAAACTTACAACTAGTGGCTCTGTGAGCTGTAGACCTCGCGAGTGTGTATATCTTTTCAAATTTTATTTTATTTCATTTTATTTTATTTTAAGAAATGTAACCTGTAGAGGAAAACAGCCTCAGCGGTAGACCTTGTAAGCTAGCAATCCCCATAACTCCGTCATTTTTTTAAATTTCCAAAAACTGACTCCACAAAAAAAATCGATTAATTTATCGAACCTGCTCACAAAATTTCACGAGAATCGGTTGAGAAACGCGACTGTAGAGTGAAACAAACAAGCAAACAAACAAATCCACAAACAAACAGATGGACATACAAAAGCAAATTTGGCCAATCTGAAACAGAGACGCTTCGCTCGCTCGGTCAATTACAATTCTAAGTGCATTGCGTAGCCAATTAGCCTAAATTTTAAACCAATATCTTCTTGGTAAATCAGCTACGCAATGTACATCGAATTGTAACTTTTAATTTGTAAGTTTTATTGAATAGGGCCCAGGACTACCTCTTGAAATATTTAAATTGTTTTAGATTACAGCCTGTGGGTTGAACATAAAACGGAATTATATTCCAGTGATCGCCGATTTAACATTCGGGAAACGGGGAGGATTTGCGAGGGAAAGTCCACCATAAAGTTTAAATGGATTTCCGTCGGTAAACGATGCTTAGCAGAATTGGGACCTTTGGGTTACGTTATAACAGGGTAGGGATTTCCGCCGGTAAACGATACTTAGCAGAATTGGGACCTTTGAGGTACGTTATCTGATGATTTTCGCATTTTTATATTTGCAGGATCTACTCTATTCAGATCCGTAGCCTAATAAAGCCTAGCAAGGTACACTACGGCGCTGATCTTCCGTGAGCCCTGCAGAAACGCGGCACGGACGAACATCATATACCTACTTATATTGTTATGTATATAATATTGAAATAAATAAATAAAGCATAATAAATAGTAATGGTAACTGATTTGTATAATAACAAATAAATAAACATACACCGTACACCTATCATTTTGTGATGAGTACTTGTGATTGCATTGTTGGATGTTGTTTATCTAAAAGTACGTATTATCTATTTATGTACATATATTTTTTTTTTTTTAATAAATGTAAGGTTACATTTTTAACTTAGATAACTCGCCAAACTTCACAGTTTGATGGCGAGACGCCTACATATCAGCTGTATGATCTCCATAGTACAAATACTGCCTGGTTTGGGATCAGATGGCTGTATGTGAGATGTCCCCACATATTTACTTATTGTTATAGTATTATTAATAATAATATTCTCTCTTTGCTGTTTTGATTGTACCTATACAATTATGATTTTGATTGTTTTATGGTACACTGTGCCTTTGGTTCTAAGCATTTGATACTGTTACTGTTAGCAATAATTTCTGTAACTATAAAGCAGAAAATTAAAAAACTTGTCGATCTTGGACAGGACTCGAACCTGCATCTCCTTGGCTATGCGGGCCAGAAACAGGCGCATTACCAATTATGCCACGTAGCTCTGTGAAAGGACGACATTTATCACTGCTTTTTACTTTAATGCTCGGAGTGCATTACAGCTCCATCTGTCGGTGCAAATACAAACTACCGACGTTCATGTTTCAAGCCACATTTTTTTTTTATTATTATGGCACTAGTTGGACTTTGTGCCAGTGTCAAGTTTTATAAAAGGTAGGGAAACTAATAAAACGGTAAAAAAAAGAGCTCAACAAAGTTGAAAGTTAGGTAAAATTATTATCATATCTACATCAAAAATAAATAAAAAATTAAATAACTCCTTATATAATATACTATAATACACTACGTACGTACACAGATACATTTTATAATACTTAAGCAAAAAATAAACTACAGCATTAAAGATATTTATTTAAAAAAAAAACTTAATTTCTGTAGTCCTATGAATTTTTGTATCCTTTTCACCGACAGGATCGTTTAAATTTGACAGTATAATCCCTATTGTTTAACGTGAAATGGGTTGTTTTGCATTCAGAAGCTCAAAGTCTAACTCATTCGGAATTAGGTATAAAAATACTTGACCTTTACCCTAAATCCTTTTGTTAGGATCGCAAACATGCTTTATCCAATGAGATATTCTGAGACCTTTCCAAATGGAAAAGAATCCTTCAATGGAATGAAATCTTTCCGTGTTTGTTTCGTTGTTTTGTGTTGTACAAGTATGGTATGCTTACGTTACGTTATCAGCTACTAGTCCCCACCAAGGGGCTCAAATTATCCTGAAATAACTCGAATTAAGTAGCTATGAAAAAAGTGCTCAGTGTTTTTTGTAAAATATTACTTCGAACAAAGAACTTTTTTTCTAAAAATGAAATTCACAGATATGTTATGTATTTTACTTAAAATATATTTTTTATTAACCATCAAAATATTTTGTGAACACGAACGCGGAATATTTAAAAACTTTATGGTCCGAAATTAACGCGTAGTTCACAAATTACTATAAACTGATCCGTAGATGGACCACAGATTACTATGGTTAGACAGTCAACACTTGTGTTGAGTTTCATAGTACTCTTCGTATCCTGCACACAATGATCTATGAACTCATAGTAAGTGACGGCCAAGGACTGTAGTATTATTCACTGTGTGATTACTATACCTATAGAGTAGTTTAGGTATTATGTAGAAACGGGTATTATCTAAGAGCGTCGGTGGTCTATTGGCTAGGATCGCTGCTTTGATCCCCACCACGTACCAATGTGTTTTCGAATTTCGAATTCATTACGTTTATTCCACGCTCAATTCAAAGGTTGTGTGTGAAGTCGACCAACCCCCACTGGGCCAGCGTGGTCAACTAAGTCCTAATCGCCCTAATTCAGGGTAGGCTCGAGCCCCTCGGTGGGGACGTATATGAGCTGTAATTTGGAATGGAGATAGTTTGTAACCTGGACTAACACATACGGGAAAGTTTTATTCCCACGGGAAAAATCTTACTCAACCTTTTAAATAATATAGTTAAATATTATCAGTTTGTTGGTTATCGACCTTACATCCCACAATGAAGTAGATTCACAGCAACAATAATAGCCTGACCTTTTTTACTAAAATTATGTGCCGTTGCACAAAGTCTGCTTTTTCATTTTAACTCAGTTACCAAGATTAAGCGGAACGTCGGTGGTCTTGTGGTTAGGGCCGCTGTCTTCCACCTGGGAGACGCGGGTTCGATTCCCACCACGTACCAATGTGTTTTCGAATTCATATGTGCGTTTATGTGCTCTTACGGTGAAGGAAAACATCGTGATGAAACCTGCACACTTCTGCGATGAAATTAAAAGGTTGTGTGTGAAGTCGACCAATCCGCACTGCGCCAGCGTGGTCGACTATGGCCTAACCGCCCTACCCCAGGGTAAGCTCGAGCCCCTCTGTAGGGACGTGTCGTATATGAGCTGTTGATGACCAATATTATTATTGTTACAGATTACGTCTGTTGTGTCTGTTGTTGTCTGTCTGTTTACGTCTGTTGTTGTGTCAGTTACCAGGCCCTATTTTTATTCAGTGGCCTTTCTTTCTCATAAACATCAACCTATCGGTCATTGTCAGGGCTGTCCACAACGAAACACTCCCCCTAACCCTCCCCCCCCTCCTCCCCTTAGGTGCGGTAATATACGTTAATGCATTACGCAAATTGTTCTTGTAAAAGCGACTCTAAGCCCTGGGCAGTTGTGTGTTTTAGTTTTATTCACGTTGACGTGTTACTTGGCACGTACACAGTAATTGATTGCGATGGAAGTTTTGCAGTGCCATTGACATTGGAATGCTATTATCTGCACCCCTAGGTTCTCGTAGGTACATTTATGTACGTTTTAAATCAGTTGACAAAAGGTTGGTATTTGCTTGGGTATTCAATTCTTAAAAAAAAGATAAGTATATCCTGATTTCTAGAAACTTCGAAATAATTTGATCTTGCTCTTTAGCTTTCTGTCCCAGCTCTTCGCTATCATCATTAGCAGTAATTAATGGACGTCGCCTCTCTCATTTCCTTCAAGGTGGGCTGAATATCACATTGGCAGTTTGAATAGGAATTAGATAAAGTCAGTCGTCTTGTGCCTTTATAAAGCTACCGTGTTTCAAGTTTAATTAGATGTAAATTGTGTAGTCGAATTGTCACCCTTTTCTGGTGACAAACATTTACTTATATATCATCAACATCATCAACGGCCCGTAACAGTCCACTGCTGGACTATGAGCCTTCTCCACAAGTGGAGGGTTTTGCCATAATCTCCACGCTTGGCAGGCGGGTTGGAGATTGCAGATTAAAAGGTTACTGTATCAGAGAGCGCTGCTGCCCGTTCCCTGTTCAATTCGTGGTCCCTAAGTCGCCTCTTACGACACCCACGGGAAGACTAAGGGTTGGTGACAAATGTATTTTACTCTGCCGTCACCACACCGCGTACGGCTTATATATCAGTAAAATTAAAACTCCCAAGAAAGCTGATTTATAGTACGGGAAAAATGTCTGTGTATTTTTCTTAGTCGTCGGATTATTCTTCTGATCCCACGCTGCGAATAGCTCGAGATTCTGAATATTGTACACAGCATTGATGACAGAATGACAAAACGTCTGCGACACTTTGTGTTCCTGTAGATATTATACCTAACTGTTATATAATTTTATAATTTTTGCGTCGACGTTTTTTATTCATTTATTTTTAAGTGAGAACCGATTGATTTTTTATAGAAGCTAGTTTAAAACCCATAGATTAAATTAAAAATTAAGTGTTAATATCTAGGACTAAATATGACAATAGTAAGTAAATTTTAAAACAATAAGAATTTAAATTATAAAAATTTTAATTTTATTTTTATTTATTATGATTATTTTAATTTAAAGCTTATCCCCTAAATTAAGGATAAGAAAAAATTATTCATCTTAAAAATCTTCCTCTAATTACTCTTATTATTAATAATACATACATTCTTTTTAATATAATATAATCTACATCATATAAGTTATAAATAGAAATTAAATTATAATCATTATTATTAAATATATTAATAAACGAATTGTATAAAATATTATTTAAATTATATTTATTTATTATTTAATTTCTAATAAAATTTAATTTAATTTTTGTATAACCGCAAAAGAGTATACTGCCAGCCAGCATCGATGACAATAATTGTTTAAAAAAATAAAATGTGTTCAATTTCATAGTTTTCCTCTTTAAACACGGATAAAACACTTTTCTGAAATAGACTCGTGCCAAATTCTAGACTCTTATTGCATCTCTGTTGGCAGTGTTCCATTGACCTTATTTGCGTTTTATTGCAAAAACACTTTCAGACAGGCCGACGACATGTAAAACATGTTTTATAGATAAGTGGTATTGAAATAAAATGGACTATTGCCTACAATAATGTATGATTATATTCATGCTCACAAGAGTACGGGTTGAGTAGAAAAAACATAATTGTTTATCCTTTTTTTTGGATCAGAAATAGTGAGATACTAATAAAATATATTTTAGATTTTTTAGTCATCAACATCAACGGCCCGTTACAGTCCACTGCTGGACTATGAGCCTCCTCCACTTAAGTGTTTGGTTTTGCCATAATCTCCACGCTTGGCAGGCGGGTTGGAGATCGCAGATTAAAAGGTTACTGTATCAGAGAGCGCTGCTGCCCGTTCCCTGTTCAATGTGTAGTCCCTAAGTCGCCTCTTACGACACCCACGGGAAGAGTAGGGGTTGGTGACAAATGTATTCTACTCTGCCGTCACCACACGACTTAATATCATACTAATATATTATAAATGTGAAAATATATTTGAATGCTTGTATTAGATGTTTGTTCCGCTTTCACGCTTAAAGTACTCAACGGATTTGGATGAAATTTGGAATGGAGATAGTTTGTAACCTGGATTAACACATAGGATACTTTTTACGGGATAAAGTCTTAATCCCACGGGAACCTTTACCTAAATAGAAACCTTTTTTAGTTCTAATTGGGAAATACCAACCTTAAAACAACTACGAATTTGAATTTCTAATGATATACTAACAAAGCCAATTGTGTTTATCAAAACATGATTTTAGGACGTCAGAGTCGTGTGTGTTTTGATGGTTTATCGTTTTGATGGAATTTCCTCAAATTTTGGAAGTCTGTTTATGTTATGTACTTACTACAAGTAGGGTTCAGGCCTACGCTCACGCAAATAGGGCGATCATGAATGTCTTGGTCAACAATCGCAAATTGGCAAATACAAACTGCCTTATAATAGGGGATCGGTTTACTTTTTTTTATTTTATAAATCCCAACTCTTAGTTTCTGCTATCGAACACTAAAAGAATTTTTACTCTATCTTTAAAATTGACCGAGTTATAAAGGTTTGAAATTCAAGATTAGACAGAGAGGCTTGTGACGTCATTTGTTAGTAACGCCATATAATCTCCATACAAAAAATCGTTTTTGTAAGAGACAGACATATTGAAACTTTATAAAATCACTGTAAATTCGTTTTTCAACCGATCCTGTTTTTTTCTGCTACTAATCTATATAAAAATGATTCATAAAATATGGTAAATTTATAAAATATGGTGAACAGTCCGATCCCCTATTTATCACAATCGTATACGAATTTAAAATACCATAAAAGCTCAATAACTCTGACCTAACCTAAAATGTCTTAGATTTAGTAGATTTTCTTTAATTTTCCAAGAAAATCGTTGCATCGCTGAATACGATTTTAAAATGCCGCCGTTTTTCTGGGACAGCTTTCGTTGTCCAGACTCTATCTTTCATTCAGGGGACAGCTACTAACTATTACACTATTGACGCTCATCATCACCATCATCATCGTGTGGGTTGTAAGCGACCGACCTCACAAACCTTTGGTGTCAGTGTTATAGAGCCGCCAAAGGCCACTGACTTGGCTCATGTAACGACTACCTGGGCTGATTGATAACTGGCCGAAACGACGAACTTAAAAAAATGATACGCAAAAAAAAAAAAAACATTATATTTTGGCATCTTTTTGAAAATAGAACGCCAAATTTGAATTTAATCGAACTGGTGGAATTTGTTTGATAGGACGTAGAACTTTCTCTGTCGTAAATTTTCTTAACAATGGAAAGAAACGAAATTCGTGCGGTGATAAAGTTTTACGTTTTAAAACAGAAAACAGCAACCCAGATTAAAACCAAGCTAGACAGTGTTTTAGGTAATTCTGCTCCTGCATTGAGTATTATTCACACCTGGGTAACTGATTTTAAACGTGGAAGACAGAGCTGCGAAGACGCCCACAGGTCTGGCCGTCCAAATGAAGTCACGAATCCGGACATGATCAAAAAAATTCACAAAATTGTATTGAATGATCGGCGCTTGAAGTTGCGAAAGATAGCAGAGATGGTGAGCATTTCATCTGAACGCGTTTTTAATATTTTGCACCAACATTTGGGAATGAAAAAGCTTTGCGCGCGATGGGTGCCGCGTTTGCTCACTGTTGACCAAAAGCAACGTCGAGTGGACGATTCATCGGAGTGTTTGGCGCTGTTTAACCGAGATCCTAACGAGTTTTCGCGGCGTTATGTAACAGTCGATGAAACCTGGATACATCATTATACTCCCGAGACAAAAGAACAATCTAAGCAATGGACTGAGAGCGGAAGACCTGCGCCGAAGAAAGCAAAAACGGTTTTGTCGGCCGGCAAAGTGATGGCGACTGTTTTTTGGGATGCTCGAGGAATTATTTTAGTGGATTATCTGCAAAAAGGAAAAACAATAAATGGAGAGTACTACGCAAGCTTGCTGCAAAAATTAAGTGAAGAAATCCAGAAAAAACGACCTCATTTGGCCAAGAAAAAAGTTTTGTTCCACCATGACAACGCACCTGCACACACGTCAATGGTTGCAGCCGCCAAACTCCATGAATTGCGGTTCGAATTGCTACCGCATCCACTCTATTCCCCGGATCTGGCCCCGTGTGACTTCCACTTATTCCCAAACCTGAAGAAATGGTTAGGTGGCCAGAGATTTTCATCAAATGAAGAAGTCATTGTTGCCGTGGACGAGTATTTTGAGGGGTTGGAGAAAACATTTTATCAAACTGGTGTAACGGCATTGGAGAAGCGCTGAACTAAATGCATCGAGGTAGAAGGAAACTACGTTGAGAAATAAATTTATTTTAAATAGATTTTTAAAGTTTTTCTTTGTCGTTTCGGAAACTTATCAATCAGCCTCGTAGATAGTAGCCGGGACCATAACGGCTTAACGTGCCTACCGAAGCACAGAATCATCTTTCTGACAATCAAGTGATTCAGCCTGCAATGTCCTAACCAAACTGGGAAAAGTCGTACAAAGAAATTTTTGCTTGACAGTGTCCCCACCGGGAATCGAACCCGGAACCTGTGTAATGGGCGTCGAAATCTCGACCCCTCGGCCACAGAGGTTGTTAACTGTTGACGCTTACTGGCAGACATGTCACACGTTTAGAAAGAAATCACTACGTATTGTCTTTATAAACTCCAATAGTGTAAGGCCCTGTGGTTTTAATTAAATAAACCGTACTATAGATGTATGATATTGGCCTCGATTCGGGATGTCATGCTCTAATTCTAATTTTAAAATCCAGCTATCTTTTTCGTTTTTAGGACCAATGAAAGAGAGGTGATGAACGAATGATATTAATTTGAACGAATGATAACCTAAAATAAGGGCATAAGATTTTTCTAAAAATGTGCAATCGACACGGCCATAAGGTTCAATTCAAATTCTATGTATGACAGCTCTAATATTAGAATTGTAAGTACTGCGGGTCAAATCTCTACTCTATTGTGTGCCAAACGGCGATACCATTTGTGACTTTTAACCGAAATTCGCCTTCTATTTCACTATAACTATTCTACGCAAGCATCCGCCTAAAACCGGTCATTTCCGGTTTTCACCCGCCTAACTCCCTCCGGATCCAGGATGCATATTAGGATTTGGGAATAGTATGCCGCAATGCAGTATCTCCAGAACTAGTCGGAAGCTGCGGCTAGACTGTATATGTAAGGCACGTTTGATTCAATTGTAATGTTTAGTCTTTACGTTCGTGGTTCGAATTTCAAACGAGATCTGAATTGGAAATGTCCAACAATATTTTTTTTACAAAACAGTTGTTTAAGGGTTGTTTAGCGATAAGTCGATTTTTATTATTTCTGATAAACTTATGTTATCTAATGATTAATAATTTAAAAACCTAAAGCGAATATAACTTGCTGCCACAGCGCTTGACCACAGTACGAACACAATGCGCGTCCGAGTGACGTCACAACGTAAAAAGTGTATTTTTATCTTTTCTCCAGTGATCGTCTATAAATCCCTTTATGAAAAAAATGTACTTGCAGCTCGTGCTATACAAGGTGGCCCATTTGTATACATAGTGATCTGTTCAACCTCACAAAACTCTGGTGTCAGTGTTATAGAGCCGCCATCAAAAGCCACTATTAATTAATTCTTAATTCCGAAAGCTAGTTTTTATTGTTCTTAAAACACGGAGATTATTCGCCTCTTGTGACTTTATATTCCTTCACTCCAACTGAGCGGTTATTGTAATGTTAACTTATCGTGTTATTGTTACAGCGCGTCCCGGACTTGCACGGAGGGCGCGGCGGAGCAGACGCTGTCGCACCCCGCCGGTGCAGACCTGCCTCGAACCCGGGACGGCGAGATCGACTACGATGGTTAGTATTTAACAACATCATTATTAACAACTCATACGTCCCCGCCGAGGGGCTCGAGCCTACCTTGAAATAGGGCGATCAGGCCTTAGTCGACCACGCTGGCCCAGTGCGGGGTGGTCGACTTCACACACAACCTTTGAATTTCTTCGCAGGAGTGTGCAGGTTTCATCACGATGTTTTACTTCACCGTAAAAGCGTCGAATAAACGTACATAATGAATTCGAAATTCGAAAATACATTAGTATACGTGCGTGGTGGGGATCGAACCCGTGTCTCCCGGACGGGAGGCAGCGGCCCTAGCCACTAGACCATCGACGCTCTTATTTAACAACATACTCGCATAATTTCGGCCGAAATACGTCCACTGCAGGGACTCCACAACGACCGGTCCTGCGTTGCCCACATTAGGGTCAGGCCACACTTATCGACGGCGAACGACGGTTTGTCTATACAAAACGCGCAGGCGAAAGGATTTCCATACTTCGCGCGCGTTTTGTATAGGCAAACTGTCGATGGCCGTCGATAAGCGTGGCCCGACCCTTAAGCTGTTTCCCACGACCATACTAATATTATAAATGCGAAGGTAATGTCTTGGTACGCTTTCACGACTATTAAACTGAACCGATGTAATCATTTTGGTAAGAATAAAGTTTGGTACCCAAGGACGGACATGGGCTATTTTATATCGCGAGAAAATCTCTTATTTCCACGTTACAAAACAACACAGTATCAAGATTGCTAGTAAGGATGCTTACGGATCGCTGTGCAAAGGGTCACGCCCTATCCCTCATTCGCTTCTTCCAAATTCTTCAGTCATTCACATAAACCCACTGTTGGGCATAAGTAGACATTGGCGTTTTCTCTATTGCGACATTTGCGACTTTCCTCGCAGTCCTGAACAATCCTCATACAATTTGGTTTTGGGCTTAATTTAATCCTGTCAATTTGCTTAAGAGGGAAGAATAGTACGTGCTCGTCCATACAAAAAGAGAAAATGTTTTTCCACTTCTAAATATTTTCCAATTTCCATGAGTTATTAACACAATGAATGACTAGGTTTATAGCTTTTCTTTTTTTCAAAATTTGCTAACAAACTATAGATTCACACTTATAGGCACCTTAATAACGAAATTTTTGTGATGAAACTGTGTCGAATTAAGGCGTTTAATGAACAAAACAATGTATTTTTTTTAATAAGCGAAACCTATAAATCTAAAACATATTGTGCTGAAACGATCGACATCAAAATCAAAGTGATTTGTTAAAATTTATGGAAACCGTTTTCTCCCGAAATATGATTTCATCAAGAAAAGTACCTATTGTCAGTCGCGAGCTGCAACGCTCACGCTCTCTCTCTCCCTAGGGCATGAGCGCACGAGCGATAGCAAATGTTTTTCTAAATACCTATTTCGTTAGGATCGCGAAGCTATTCTTCCCTCTTAAAAGAATATTTGAACATTTATTTAGTATTTAATGGGGTATGATAAAAAAACGAAAAATCTGTATCCTACTAATCCTACTAAATATTATAAATGCGAAAGTTTGGATGTTTGTTGCCGAATCACGCTTGAACCACTAGACGGATCGGGATGAAACTTGGCACACATTTAGGTTAGGCCCTGGAATAGGATATTTTCACCGCGGGAAAACATTTCATTCCTCCGAGAAAACTCATTAAACGCGAATGCTAGTTTGTTTATATTTTCAAATGATTATTTACACTATTTTAAGAAACTAATTTGACATTTTATCGATTAGATCATTTATAATTTTTTATAAAATTTTTGACCGTGCGTTCACGAATACGACCGACGACGACGGACCACCATAATCGTAAATTTAACTAACGAAAAAAATACGATTAAAATCACCCTTTCTAATATCAAGTCAAACGTGAACAAAGCTTACTCGTACAAGGTCTTTGTAAAAACTTAGATTTGTTAATAAGATGACGTCACAAAGGTTAAATGGGTCATTTGGTTTTTTGGATTTTTTTTTAACGTAACTAATCTGTAACTTTTTCCGTTAAAAATACGAATATATAGTGAAAAACCATAAAATCTCGAAATAGTTTTCGTATTTCTATATACCTAGTCAAGGAATTTTAGCATACCCCATTCTTCAGGTGAAATTTGCATAGAACCTTGAAACGGAAAACACTCTCTCTCTTATCTTTAACCTTGACTATAAAACAAAAGCAAATTACAAATAATAAACAGAAACAAACAAAGGAAAGCATAAGCCCTTTTAGCAATCTGAATATTCAAGGCACGAGTTCCATATCCTTTCCACAGCATGTGTCGCGTGATTCAGCTGTTGTGAGCTGTTATAGTCGAATGTGTAATGTGTTTTAGCACGTATTTGCATACAATAAGCCTTGAAGGGCTTGTACTTCACGGCTGCAAAAATTAGCTATACGCACACTTGTAGTAAAATCGAGCTCGTTTAGGTACATCCTTAACTAAATACCTATATCATCAACGGCCCGTTACAGTCCACTGCTGGACTATGAGCCTCCTCCACTTAAGTGGAGGGTTTTGTCATAATCTCCACGCTTGGCAGGCGGGTTGCAGATCGCAGATTAAAAGGTTACTGTATCAGAGAGCGCTGCTGCCCGTTCCCTGTTCAATGTGTAGTCCCTAAGTCGCCTCTTACGACACCCACGGGAAGAGTAGGGGTTGGTGACAAATGTATTCTACTCTGCCGTCACCACACGGCGAAAAATACCTATATAAACAATCTTAATTTAAACTTTTATTACATTGCTAATGGCTCTTAACTTATAATTTCAATTTATCCCGGAATAAATAAGATAATTTCAATTTATCCCGGAATAAATATTTTTCTTTTCGGGAAAAATCAAACTATATCTCCATATAAAATCACTTCGATCTATTGTTCCCTTGCTCTTTGAAAGAAGGACAAATACGCATAGTTGCCAATCGATAACTTTTGTATCAATATTTGTATGATGATTATATTGATTTTTTAATTACAGCTCTATACGAGGATGAGTCGGACAGTGACCTGGGTTCCATGGAGAATCATGGCTCCGTGATCACCCATCTCCTGTCCCAAGTCAAGATTGGTATGGATCTCACTAAGGTATGGCTTCAACTATTCTAAACTGAACTTAACATTATTTAGGCACGTCATATCCCTTACGGGCTGCGCAGAAGTTCAGAAATAGACAGGGCTTGAAGAACATTTTTTTAACGGACTAATCGCTATTTCTACCAGAGTGGTAATATAGCTAGCGTAGACTTGCGTGGTAGACTCGTACCTCTTAAAAATCTCAAATCAAAAATCAACGTAACAGTCCACTGCTGGACTATGAGCCTCCTCCACTTAAGTGGAGGGTTTTGTCATAATCTCCACGCTTGGCAGGCGGGTTGGAGATCGCAGATTAAAAGGTTACTGTATCAGAGAGCGCTGCTGCCCGTTCCCTGTTCAATGTGTAGTCCCTAAGTCGCCTCTTACTACACGGGAAGAGTAGGGGTTGGTGACAAATAGATTCTACTCTGCCATCACCACACGGCGTAAAAATCAATATTGGCTTAAAAATCTATATATATAAAAATCCTATATATATCTTATAGGTATAAAAATCTGTTGCTGTTCGTTTGTCTGGACCGATATTCGAGAATGACTGGACCGATTTGGCTAATTTTGACCTTGAAATATTTGTGGAAGTTCAGGGAAGGTTGAAACAGTGAGAAACATAAATAATAATTAACAGAAAAAAAAACGACGATTTAGTTTTCCAATACAAAATAATCAAGGGTAGGTGTAGGATAGATGTTGGGAAAAATTCTGCCGGGTCAGCTAGTCATAAATAATTATTAATAAGTGGCCACTGGCCAGCTTCTTATCTAGAATGATATCATGTTATGTAGTTCGAGTCCTGTCCAAGATTGTCGTCGTCGTAGGCCTTAAACCCAAAGAATCCTGTAGGTTCTATTTTAAATTAAATGATATATTAACAATGTACTCATTATTGACTGAGGGAGCGAAGCGACTCCGTTTCAACTTGGCCAAAATTGCTTTTGTATGTCTATCTGTCTGTCCATCTGTCAGTTTGTTCCACTATACGTTTCTCAACCGATTCTCGTGAAATTTTGTGAGCAGGTTCGATAAATTAATCGAATGTTTTGTCGAGTCAGTATTTGTTTTTTTTTTTTTAATGACGGAGTTTGGGGGTTGCCAGCTTACAAGGTCTACCGCTGAGGCTGTTTTCCTCTACAGGTCACATTTCTCAACCAATAAAAATAAATACACTAAAATAAGAAATAAAAATATAAAAAAAAAAATTGAGATAAATAAATTTCAAGGGGATGTTTGTGGAGAAAAATAAATATAAAGAGATATATAGACTCGCGAGGTCTACAGTTCACAGAGCCACTATACCTGTCGCATCATAACAATGCCGTCCTGACAGCAGGCAAGAAATATGAAAACCAAATGGGTGCAAAAGAGACAGAAAAAAAATGTACGTGTATGACAGCTGTCAGGACGGCATTGTTATGATGCGACTACTATAGTTTTAAAATCATATTATACACCCGGCAAAATGTTGCTAGTTTCGAGCGTCGCGCAATGGGCCGAGCACTGGGGAACACCGGCCGACTAGGCACCGTGCCGCGCTCTCTGGCCGCTGCACGCAACCCGCGCGTTATCGGGCCTACCTATTATGATCACCTACCCGCAGAGCTTAGAAGTGAACCCAATGACGAAACATTTGAACGCCGACTGAAGGGCCTTTTTTTGTTATAATGATTATTAATTATATTGTTGAAGAATTAGATCTGAAATTTATTTGACATTGTTATTATCATATCAATCAATCAGCCTATTGCAGTCCACCGCTGGACGTGTGCCTCCCCAAGGGCACGCCAAAGCGCACCATCACCCGCTTTCCTCGTCCAGCCGCCACCAGCGACCTTCCTCAGGTCATCAGTCCACCTGGCAGGGGGGTGTCCCACACTACGTTTTCCAAGACGTGGCCAGCCCACTGCCACTTTAGCTTGCTACACTTCTGGATTTCGTTGTATCCGTAGCCCAGGTGGTAGTGGATCTGCCTCCGACGCACAGGGTCGCGGGTTCGAATCCCGCCCAGGGCAAACATTTGTGTGATGAACACTTGTGTTTGCCTTGTGTCTGGTTGTTGTTTATCTATATAAGTATGTATTTATCTATTTGTGTAATGTATATCAGTTGTCTGGTACCCATAGTACAAGCTCTGCTTAGTTTGGGATCAAATGGCCGTGTGTGAAGATGTCCCCACATATTAGATACTTTATAATTATCCAACCTTATTTCTGGTTGGTTATTTTTGGTGTCGTTGATAAATAATAGTTGTCTGTTATGTTACAGGTTGTGCTGCCAACATTCATATTGGAAAGGCGGTCGCTTCTCGAAATGTACGCAGATTCCTTCGCGCATCCAGACCAATTCGTCAAGTAAGTTCATTTTGACTAGAACTTTTAAGCCACTACGCGCAGTAGGCATGACAAAAACCTGGTTGCCATTTCCTGAATTTACCATATATACCTTGATTTTTAACTCCGTGGAATTCTGACAGATGGAGTATTGCCAGGCAGAAAACAGGTTACCTAAATTACAGGTATCACATTTTGATAGTATAAAAAAATCAGTGAATTATTTTTAAGTTGTAATCTGTTTATGTTACTGCATTCAATGTGGGAGAATATTTAATAAGGCAGGGTATCATTTTCAAAATAACCGGAGGTTGCAAACAGTTGGTTAATATTTCTATTTCTAATGCAAAAAGGCTTTTATAAATGCATGGAACCAAAAAATGAAGGTGTTCTTAATCTAACATGTTAGCAATGCTATTAAAATAACAATTCTTCCATGCAAACTTCACTTTAATTTCGTATTGTATGGCCACAGATAAAAAAACACAGCATAAACTATACAAGATTTAAATAGAGTTTGCACAAGCCACTTGGATTTTTATTGCATTGTATGTAAATTATGATACGCCTGTCTTGTTATAATAGTGATAACAGAAATGTACATGTGAAAAAAGGTTTGCGACAAGTGACCTGAGATCTGTCAGAATTCCACGGAATTAAAAATCAAAGTATAGTACCAGAACGGCCACTTACCTCGTCCCGCCCCGCAGTTTTGACATCCGAGAGGGCGAGCTTAGAGGTATTCGACGAAAGGGCATGCATCGCTGTCGCGCGCATTCGCTTCGTACTTTTGTTTTGTTAAGTTTTCGAGTTGTGTTACTTTTAGAGTAGATTGACCTGTAAATTCAGGGTAGGCTCGAGCCCCTCAGTGGGAACGTATTTATTATTATGAGTTAATTCATTTAAAAATCCGCTCAGCGCTCAGAAAGCGACAGCGCCCCACTCATTCAGGGTAAGCTCGAGCCCCTCAGTGGGAACGTATTTATTATTATGAGTTCATTTAAAAATCCGCTCAGAAAGCGACAGCGCCCCACTCCCCCCCATCGCTGGAGGGGCGAACGATCATCGACGGCTGACGGTAAGCTACCGCCGCCAATCTCACGCTCAGGGCGCCGCGCCACGTCTCATCAACGCGGATTGTGGATTCTCACATAGTGTGAATCTCGCTTGAAGAGCTTACTATAGAAATGATCCTATGAAGTAAGGTCTTGTGGTGAACAAATCGCCGCTGGGGTGTCATTAAACGAGAAAAAATCTCTATACCGCGTTTTAGGAAATACGACGAATGGAACAGCGCCATCTGTCGAGTTTTTAGTGTAACTAAAAATGGGGCCACATTGTGCTGTTTGAAGGTCGCGTTGAAACATGTTATATGACAATATGATACGAGACGACCTATAAATAGATCAGCTACGAGTATATAGTTCATTGTTCTTTTATAGTTACTTATATAGAGTTTATCAGTTACTATGCAACAGGATGTCTGGTGTAAATCTTTAAATTAAATTGATTGGATTGGTTTTAATATAGCTAGCTATTCCTGAATAAAATTTTGTACTGGTTCAAATCAAATCAACGGCCCGTTACAGTCCACTGCTGGACGATAAGCCTCCTCCACTTAAGTGTTTGGTTTTGCCATAATCTCCACGCTTGGCAGGCGGGTTGGAGATCGCAGATCAAAAGGTTACTGTATCAGAGAGCGCTGCTGCCTGTTCCCTGTTCAATGTGTAGTCCCTAAGTCGCCTCTTACGACACCCACGGGAAGAGTAGGGGTTGGTGACAAATGTGTTCTACTCTGCCGTCACCACACGGCGGTACAGTTGATTGATAACAATATACCTACTAATAAAAATTTGAGCTCATAACATCCCGAGCAAAAACCTTTTAAAATCATAATTACTCTTACAGGATAGTAGACCAGCCGACGCCTAGAGAGCGAATGGTACAAGTGGTACGCTGGTACCTAAGCTCGTACCACGCCGGGCGCAAGTCGCAGGTGGCCAAGAAACCCTATAACCCCATACTGGGAGAGATGTTCCGCTGCCACTGGGACCTGGACGAAGCCACTAACGACAAACCGCCCACGCAGCCCGTACATCAGTCCACGGTGAGCAAAGTTTAGTTTTCGTCCCTAAGAGAAGTATAAAAGAGTAATATAAAATGTATGCTTTTTCTGTCTATATTTGAAAGCAAAATCTTAGAAAATTACCCGTTCAAGTTTATCATATTATGAAAAAAATAATTGTTCTGTAGTGTAGTAACGTTAACGAAGTAGAGAAATGTGGTATGTTTCTAGTCTAGAGAGGAAAAGAGATTTAAACATTGACTGAAGTTAAATACCTGTCCGTCCACTTTCTGTTAGTTAAAGTATTATAGTATAGGTAGACTTTAACGACACGCAGTTTAAAAATAACTAAATATTGTTCATAAAACATAAAATAATAAATAACTAAATATTGTTCATAAAACATAAACTTTGTTCTTTTGAAAGGAAAGAGGTGCGCTTTAATGTGTGTATGACTAAGTATAATGTAACCTAATTATGACTAGTTGAAGCTAGCCAATTTTGTTTGGGCTTACAAATAATATTCCCAAGTCACGCAAGGTCAAATCTTGGACCACATTCAAGTTATTTAGTTTATAGCCGTAGTTAAGATTACAAAATATTAAATGAGTGTACTTAAAATATTTTATACCTTCTTTACAATACTACTTTGCATTTTATATATTATGTAAACTTTTGTACTTCTTTTTTACTAGGTAGATACAATGGGGTCAATTCAGGAAGTGTCGCTCTAATCATTATTAGGGAATATGCATAGAAAAATATTAGTTTTTTTCATAGTTCATCTGAAAGTATACAAAAATAGAATACTCGAAATTGATCTAAAAACAAACTAGATACAACATTTTTAAACAAATATATCTGTCCCTCTTACGATAATAAAATGGCGGATGTATGGACCTCTCTGTCTAACCATTAACTTTGGAGCCTTATAACTTTGTTTCTGAGCAAGATATTTGAAAAAATACTTTTTGTGTTTATTTGGAACTTGAAATACTTACGATTAATGAATTTAAAAAACATTGTGCATATTCCCTGTTCTGACAGTTGTTCCATCTCATTGATACAGGAAGTAGGCGACGGCCCAGTGCCTTGGTGCACACCAGACCAGCTCTCCTTCGTAGCGGAGCAAGTCTCCCACCACCCGCCCATATCCGCTTTCTACGCAGAACACGTCAACAAACGCATACAATTCGAGGCGTATGTGTGGACGAAGAGCAAGTTCCTTGGCCTTTCCATCGGCGTACACAATATTGGGAAGGGAACGGTCACATTGCTAGATCACGGAGAAGAGTATACGCTTACATTCCCCAATGGATACGGCAGGTTAGTCAATATTTGAGGTATATCGCACCTTTAGAATTATAGGGACCTAATCCAAAATTTTGGAAAACGAGTTTTATTCATATACTGACCTAATATAACAATATTCCAAAATAATAAATAATCCAAAGTAGTACATAATATAACAATATGAATAAAACTCGTTTTGTCAAAATTTTGGATTAGATGAATATTGTTATATTAGGTCAATTTATGAATAAAACTCGTTTTTCCAAAATTTTGGATTAGGTCCCTAGATAATTCTAAAGGTGCGATATTTTTGGACGAGAAACAATATTCTGAGGTTGTTTATCGGCGGCGTATACAATATTGGGAAGGGAAAGATCACATTGCTAGATCACGGAGAGCTTTCATTCCCCAATGAATACGGCAGGTTAGTCAATATTTGAGGTATATGTATTGAATAAAAGCATGTTTCTGAAACTGTTTATCGGCGTACACAATATTGGGAAGGGAACTTTTACGTTGCTGGATCACGGAGAAAGATGATAAAAGATGATTCCGTGCTTCGGAAGTCGTTAAGTCGTTAGTCCCGCCTACTATCTAGTCGTTACACGAGCCATGTCAGTGGCCTTTGGCGGCTCTATAACACTGACACCAGGGTTTGTGAGGTCGGTTGTCGACCTTACAAACCCACGATGAAGAATAGATTCCCATAAGTAACATACGTATTATTTCAATCAATTATAATCTATAGAACACCATTCGTCTTCCAGGTCAATCCTAACAGTCCCATGGATAGAACTCGGCGGCGCAGTTGTCATAGAATGCTTGCAGACCGGACACAAGGCCAACATCGAGTTCCTCACCAAACCCTTCTACGGGGGGAAGAAGCATAGAGTCACCTGCGAGATCTTCGCCGGGACTGAGAAGAAGCCTTACTACACTGCTCAGGGGGAGTGGAACAGCAGGATGGATGGACGGTGGACTGATAGCCAGGTGAGCTCCTCTAGTTTTAGAAGTTGGGTGGTTTTATTCGGGACTGGACTACTAAGGCACGGTTTCCACCAAAGCGGAGAGGAGAGGAGATATGTTTGAATAACCAATCAGATTTCGTTATTTACACATCTCTCCGCTTAGCTTCAATAACGGAATCTGATTGGTTATTCAAACACGTCTCCTCTCCTCTCCGCTTTGCTGGAAACCGGGCGTAAGACAAATTTCGTCTCATTAGTTCAGTTATGACATCAAACCGAACTGTTGAGACTTCTACTGTAGCTCGGTTTATCACACTATATCACACTATTTTATTTTACTTTATTTGGGAAACAAACAGCTTATACTCTAAAATTTCAAAAAAATGAGCTGTGACTCTAAAATTTCATAAAATAGCCCTACAAAGTGCAATTACCTCTAACAGATCATTGCGAGACCTAAAATGGAAACATAAAAACTCAAAAACAGTGTTTGCAAATAAGTCATATGAATTTACTGGACCATACATATATCAAAAAATTAATAAAAAACTAAAAATAGCACACCTGACCAAATCAATCTGCAAGAAACAAATAAAAAAATTATTACTTAGCTTAAACTATGACGAAACAGAAATGTTGTTGGAAATAATAAAGTAATCCCCACACTGAATCACACATACACACACCCTCCCTCATACACCCACACCCCTACATACATACATACCTATATACACAGACACACACACACACACACACACACACCATCATGCATCACATATCATCATCACTTATGTTTATGTTTATGTTATTAATTTAGTTTTATTGCTTTTAGATTTTAATTGTTCAGTGTAAACAATCTGTCCCAATTTGTCCCAAGGAAGGGGCTGATTACTCACAACACAGGGTATCCTAGTGTGAGAATCAGTGTGCATTGTACTAAATTGAATATGTTTAGCTGAATAAATACTTTTTTGTTTGTTTTTGTTTTGTTTATACTAATACATAATGGCCATGAAATAAAATTCATGAGCCAAAACAGTTTCCATTAATGCCTAATAAATACATGTCACTCAACAGCAACCATGCACTACCGACTACTACATCAAAGTAACGTAAAGTAAAGTCGAAAAATTATTTTGTTAAATCTTACTTCCAATAAGGACATTTTTTCATCTTTTTTTATTCTTTTTTATCACTATAATATTATTAAAATTATAATACATTTAATCACACTAATGTCATAAATGTGAAAATATATTTGGATGTATAGATGTTTGGATGTTTGTTCCGCTTTCACGCCTTAACTACTGAACGGATTAACATATAGGACCCTGGATTAACATATAGGATTCTTTTTACCGGGAAAATCTTACATAACGCGAGCGTAGCAGTGGGCGGACCGCTAGCAATTTATATCTTTAACTTTAATTAGTTGATATTATTTCTAAAAAATAACTGTTAAATATCTTCCCCCAGCGATCCGAAGTCCTATTTGAAGTGTCATCAATGAAGCCGCGTCGCAAGCGCGTCCTACCCATATCGCTGCAGACTGCGCAGGAGTCGCGGCGCGTGTGGCGCTACGTCACTGCTGCTCTCAGGGCCGCCGACACCGAACAAGCTACTAATGCTAAGAGGAACGTGGAGCAGGCGCAAAGGGACGCCGTGAAGACTAGGGATGCCAATTCGGAGAAATGGGCTACTCAGGTATGTATAACCCTGACCTTGAACGTGATGAACTTGAAGTTTCGGAAATTAGCGCAAAACAATATTATATTTCTAATGAATTGACTTGATTCACCAGTTAAATCGTTTGACCAAGTAATGTTTTTTTTTTTTTCAAAAATAATGAACAATCGCCTTTGTAATTAATTTTATTATCATCTTGTTAATTTAAATGTGCAATAAAGAATATATATATATATAACAATAGCGATTTAGTTTTATAGGCCACCCGAGAAAGGTTTTGCGTCGACAACGTTCATAATTAAAACAAAAGAAAGATTAAATACATTATTACCACGCTCTCAATCACATTTATATACACTACACCCATATACTTCACATGTTGTGTTTTTTGTTATGGCTTTTGTTTGTTAAAAACTCATTCCTGCAATCTATTCCTTTGATTCCTTCGGTAAAAGAGCCACAAATTCTTAACGCCGCCATCTATCGACTTCGTTAGAATTTATATTTTTAAAGACCTGTCAAAAAATCCCCCATTATTTTCAATTTATGTACGTAGCTGCCTGGAGTGTCACACTGTATTGTTAGTGTTACACTATTGTAAACAACATTTTATTTTTAAAAAAGGGTACAAAAGATACGATTCCTGTGGAGTTTCTTCTGGCCGTTCTTCTCCACAGAGGGCGTACACTGGTAGTGAAAGTGCCAACCAGGGACGAACTTCTTTTGTCCTTCAACTAGCTAGCTTTGACGTCGAAAAATGATTTTGTTAAATCTTACTTCGCTAAAGACATTTTTAACTTGTCTTCGTCACTGCTGGACAAATTCCTCCACTCTTTCTCCACCGTTCACGATATTGAGCTTCCAAATAATACGTTTCGTTTATTTCAGCTGTTCCACCCAGTGGGCGAGGAGGGTTGGGAGTACAAAACGCCTCTGTCCAAGCGACTGTCGACCTCCGCCGACCAGCCCGACCACTCCAGATAATCTCAAGGCGACCGGCCTGACGCAAATGTATGGACCCGCCAACACACTCATACAATAACACTAAAATAACAATAGGACGGGGTTCTAACTTCACGCAAATCTTATATGGGCTGACCTACCAACTTATCTGTGAAATCTCGGTTCAACCACCCACTGGACACCGCATTCTGTATAGTTTACTAACAAACTAAATACGAAACAGTTGCGGTGCGGGGGCGCGGGGAACACGCCGTGATTGGTTCATCTCGCTTACACAACGTATTGACAGGGCTCTTAATTGGTCGAAACTGAAGTGAGCCGCGAGGTATTGGCCGCCCAGAGATATTTACATGTGCAAATGCACCTATGCGTTTCGGAAAGTAGCGCCCTGACGTGTGGTGTCAGTGGGTGGTTGGGGCGAGTGTGAAATGAACTGCGCTTGTAGTAATACAAAATTGCATTTCAACCAATCACGACTCTTCTTAAAGTTGTCATTTCTATAGTAATGGTCGTGTAGAATTTTGGCTATTTCACAGGTTCTGTGGTAGGAGTGTTCGGTGTATTTTTGTATTGACTTGACAGATTGAGGCCCAGTTTTATTTTTAATTTAGTCGCATTGTACAAACGGTGATAACGTTTTATATTTTGTGTTTTATATTCTAATATATACACTTCCTTTTTGGTTCTTTGAGATATGTGATTAGGGATCTGTAGGGAATGTTGGAAGAGTAAGGGACTATGCGTAATTTTAGACATAATTTTTCCAATATTATTACTGTTGGACAATGCTGGTAAAAGTGGACATAGGTTTCACATAAGAAAACATATAATTCTTTGCAAAACTATGTTTCAAAAGTTTTATATGCATGCACAGAAAGTGTTCTAGCCTCATATTAGCTTGGTCAACCTAATCGTACATCTCGAAGAACAAAATTAGGTGAAAAGTACAGTTTGACCACAAAATTAATTCTACTGAGCTTTCAAATGTACCAACCAACCAACAATACCAACTTGATAAAAAAAAATCTAGCATTCTAATGTGAACTTATAATAATGACAAAGTTAAACTGCGATAACAGGGTCCGGCCCTCCACATGTTCACGTGAATAAAGCACCACGTGGATGGAGGCCACGATATCGTGATATAAATCGGTTGGAACTTACATGTTATAAATAGAGTATTTGACTACTTTTTTTTTAATTATAAATCCAAACTTCTTAGTTTCTGCTATCGAACACTAAAAGAATTTTTGCTCTATCTTTAAAATTGACCGAGTTATAAAGGTTTGAAATTCAAGATTAGACAGAGAGGCACATACCCACTTGTGACGTCATTTGTTAGTAACGCCATATAATCTCCATACAAAAAATCGTTTTTGAAAGAGACAGACATATTGAAACTTTAAAAAATCACTGTAAATTCGTTTTTCAACCGATTCTGATTTTTTCTTCGCTAATTGTCTGCTACTACTCTATATTTTAAAAATAATTCATAAAATATGGTAAATTCATGAAATATGCTGAACAGTCCGATCCCCTATTCAGACAGCAGGGTTTGTGGGGTGGGTCATCGACCTTGAAAACTACATGATGATAGATATGATGATGATTCTGTTCTTATTTCTGTTTTTTTTTTTGTCGCAGTAAGTGAGTTTAATTTACAATGAATTAAAGCTCTAATTCCGATGCGTTTAAATTTTAAGTCAAGCTGGTATTGACTTATCAACGATATTATTCCTAGTTTTTTCAGAATTATTTTTGTGGTCAAACTTTCAAAGGGTGTAAAAAAGTTTCGATGTTGCCCGTTAGAGACTAGTAAGTAGAATCCACAATGTGGACGGCGTAGGTAGATCCATATTTTTGGTGTCAGGTTTAGAACTAGCAACTACTCCTGAATAGGCTTAGATGCACCGACTTTACAAATTATCCCTTAGATATGGCTCGGCTAGAAATAAAGAAGTATTTATATCGCGTTTCAGAGAAAAAATGCGTGAAGGAGTGAGAGATTATGATTTTGATTCTTTGTTTCAATGTTCTAGTTTTTTTATGTCTGTTACACTAGTCGTAGCAAGTGGGAGGAAATTGTCTCTGCCTACCCCTCTGGGAAAAAGGCGTGACTTGTATGTATGTATTATATTGAATGTGGTATGTTATACATTGTGTTCCTCTTACATATTGTGTGCTATAAAATGATTTTTGAAAAAAATATCTATTGTGCGTGTATGTTTTGTATAGTACGTGTTTTTTTTTTTTAATGAATTGTAAGGCTTTTCGCCAGGTGGCGCCACTTGCGATTCCAATTTGATACAAATAATTTACTTGTAAAGGCGTGTCTCCTGCCAATGTTTTGGTCTACACACTACACAAATCAGTCTACACATACACATAATCAAATGTTTCAAACGACGTCTCCTGCTTTAAAATGTTTCGGACAAAATGTTTTGGTTTCGACAAAGAGGTTTGATAGTTTTGGTCAATAAGGCTCACCCGCACGGGGGATGTATTCAGGGTTATATTTCGTACGATAAATTAATATCGTGTTTGTACTATATTTTCGTAGTTCGTTATACTAATAGCAGGATCGTTCGTAAAAAAATACGATTTTTTTTCCCGGATTATATTTAGTAAGATATATACTAGGATGTATTTTGTGTAATAAATATGACAAATATGAAAATGATTACCATCAGTTCTATAGTTCAGCTCGCGCAGGGTTTGATGTTGTGCTACAAATTATAATATTCGAACCGTACTTTGAGACTTCTATAATTTTACATTATTTAGGAAGGCACTGTATACAGTTTGCTATAAATGATGTTAAATTAATAGTAGATTTGATGTATGTACTTTATTTCGTTAAAAAAATAACCCTTTTGATTGTCATAGAAAATATTTTTTGAAATCTCTGATTCCAACCCTGGATGTTTTCCAAAACAATGTTTCGGGAATGAAAAACATTTCATAGACAATTTGTGTAGAGGAACCATGGACAAATATGTATTTGTTTTTGTTTTGTTGAGATGTTTTATCTGTATTGTGTAGACCAAAACATGGCAGGAGACACGCCTTAAATGAATGTGGTCCTGTTTATAGAAACAGATTGAAAAATATCTGAGTTACAAGAAGCGCCATCTAGCGTGAGCTATTGTAAAAATGTGATAGGGCGCCCTCTGTATATTATTTATTTCTAGTCGAGTTGAATTCGGGAATTATAGTCTGTTCAAATCTTTACTGTAGCGACGCTACTCTTCGCATGTAAAAAGCGTTCTACTTTCCATTGATTTTATATTAATAGGCAAAGCTTGGACACCTTAATAAATTATTGGTATATTATAAAGATGGCATCTATCCTGACAAACACACAACTAAATTTTTCATTAGTCTTATCATTTTAAATGTGAGTTGATTTCGTGTAATAATTTTTAGTTCGGCAATACAATTACAATTACAATTTTTTATTTAGTTTCCTAGTTCATTCAATCAGCCTATTGCAGTCCACTGCTGTAGGCCTCCCCTCGGGCACGCCAAAGCGCACGATCACCCGCTCTCCTCATCCAGCCACCACCAGCGACCTTCCTCAGGTCATCAGTCCCCCTGGCAGGGGGGCGTCCCACACTACGTTTCCCGAGACGCGGTCTCCATTCGAGGACCCGTCTGCTCCAACGCTCGTCGGTTTCCACGAAAATGAATGAGGTTTATACGCGTTATCGATCTCAAACTAAAATAAACTTTGTTGTTTAAATGACAGTCAACCTGAGGGCGGTATATCATTATCTTTTGGCCGACTGTACATAGATACAAGAATAATCAACTGTTTTCCTTTACCGCAAGAGCACGAAAAAGAAACATTTGTAAATGATGCAATTTACTAATGTTTTTTTTTCGTGCTTGTCTGAGTTTGAACCCAAACCCTTCATTCAGTTCAAAGGACAAACTACGACGCTCATTTACTTTAAAAGACTGGTTTAAACTTAATATTTAAATTATGTTGTTCTATTGTTATTACGAATCAAATCAACGGCCCGTTACAGTCCACTGCTGGACTATGAGCCTCCTCCACTTAAGTGTTTGGTTTAGCCATAATCTCCACGCTTGGCAGGCGGGTTGGAGATCGCAGATTAAAAGGTTACTGTATCAGAGAGCGCTGCTGCCCGTTCCCTGTTCAATGTGTAGTCCCTAAGTCGCCTCTTACGACACCCACGGGAAGAGTAGGGGTTGGTGACTAATGTATTCCACTCTGCCGTCACCACACGGCGGGTTATTACGAATATTGACCTACAATTTAGTTATGTGTTGTCAGGATTGACGCCAACAAGTAAAAAAAATGATATAAATAAATACTGTCATCTTGACAGTTCGTTAAATGGGTTTAGGGTATAGTAGTAAATTCGAGTAGTGTTCCGTCAGGGAAGTTTACTTCATGGCAAACGGTTATTTGGAATGTGTAAATTAATTTATTGATAGATAGTAGCGATATGTCTGTCTAAAACCAAGAGATAAAATCAGACGTTTCTTATGCGTTCAATGCCTGATTATTATTTTTTTATATACTATATTAAATCTAATTATTTTGGGATTCGGTTTTATCAATTTATTATTAATAATAACGTTGAGTAGAATTGCAACTAAATGTCCTCAATCGACCGTTTACCGTTGGAACGTAAAACGTCAAAAATATATTTGACATTTTTGTTCAACTAATAAAAAAATGGGGAAGGCGCTTGTGGCGCCATCTAGTTCTAGTTTTTCTCCGCAATACTTTATTATGAAATTGAAATAAATTCTATAATGTAATCGTGTTTACTATAAATTTTAGAAAAGCGCACATAAATTTTATTATGGGGCGTTGAACGCGTTAATGTACGGCGTATTCATTAAGGTAACGCATAGACGCCATTTTGAACGTTAATTATTTATTATTAACGAACAAATTATCATTCAAATAATGTATTTCTTTGCGACCTTTGTTTGTATTGGCAACATTAATATGTGCCAATGTTGCCAAAATTATTATATAGTTTGAACTAATAGATCTCTAGATCTGATTGATAACGAATCATCATTGATATAAAGATGTCAAAATGAGTACAATCAAAAACAGATTCATATCCCCTATCCTTTTCTATATCCCTCAACTATGGCTTTCGTATTTGCGCCTATATTTTATTAGAAAAGAAATTGAGAAACTATGTCGCTCTCGTTCTAGCTTATGAAAATATATGGACGATGAAGCAAGACAGCAATAAGCATCTTACGAGTGGTTGGCAACATTAGAGGAAAGTCCCGCAAGTATGTGAGTGTCATAATCTAAAAAATAAACTCTTTAAAACGTAGTAGTACATGTTTTAAAAGGGCGCCATTGAGCCATTTTCAAAATAGTTTTACGTTACACAAAAGAAAAACACTTGAAATTGTCTTTCGTTACACAGAAGAAAAAATTGTTACTCAGAGGAATTTATAAAGGACAGTTCACAGTCATGATCTCTACCAGTTAAGTGTAAGGAAACAAAAATGTATCAAAATATTGCCTTTCCAAAGAGAATCACATCAAAATCTATCCAGTATTATTTATGTTTGATGGGATCGCGTTTGGTCAAAAACAATTCACTCTTACCGAGAATATAAAAGATTCACTGAGGATTTAGTGCACATACCCAATACTGAGTACTGTACCTATATTGGCATCTTTATTTCTAGATTACAGACCTGGGGGCCGTTTCACGAAGCTACAAGTTACAAGTACAATTCGATGTACATTGCGTAGACAAAAAGATAATACGATAAGGGTATACAGTTTAGGCGAATTTGGCTACGCAATGAATATCAAATTGTAACTTGTTACTAGTAACTTGTTGCTTCGTGCAACGGGGCCCTGTATGGACGTTTTTCTTTTACTTTTTAGTACTCGATTTTTCACTTCAGTGTTCAAACTGCCAGTATTTATTTTTTGTTTTGTTCTGTTGACTTGTGAGACGCGTCGAGGTTCCTTGTTTTTGAAACCCACCAGCGCCATCTATTAGGGTATTGTAGAACTAAAATAAAAATGTCCATTTTCTTGTCTATGATCGGTCATATAATATGATGATTTATAATAATATGAAATCGCAAGCAGAGATACAATCATGTACTTTTTTTGTTTACAAACAACGCATATATTATACTAAAATTGTCACAATTTACAGGTTCGTTACCACGGGTGGATTTGTCAATTTTAGTGTAGTTAACAACCATGAAAATTTTAAAACATATAACGCATAATTATTATGGTACTTTGATATACCCTTGACTCTTAAATTCTTGTAATTTGTAATTATGGCCTATTAACTGTAATGTTTCGAGCAATAATAGTTAACTTGTATATAGTAATTGCAATGCATTTGTGACTTCAGTTCGTCAAGCAAAGCACAGCCAGGTAACAATATAAATAAATTAAAAAAGCAATGTAAGAGCTGAGAATATTTGGAGCGAAAAATATGCCGAAAACAGAAATTAATGCCAGCCCCCTGTCTTATCTCCCTTTTTTTATTAATTTAGCTATATATTTTTAAGTATTTTCGTTTATCTTTATTCTAAGCTGGCTGTAGATAATATAAACATATAAGTAGACAAAATGGCTGCCAATATTTATTTATTTTTTTCCTTTTTATATTAAAGATATATACCCAAAATCCACAAAAGCTGTAATGTGCTATGCTATGTATGCTCGCTCCTTGTATTCTCAACTCGATAATAGTAGAAAATGATTAAAAAAAAACTCATAAAAATAGTGAAAAGACTGAAACTTCCGAACGAAATATCGAGGGGTCGGCAATGAATATCTTATCTAGACATGTGCAAACGATAATATATCCAATCACATAGACTTATTTAATTAATAGATAAATACAATGTTGTATATTTAAATAAAAAATTACGTTTCAATTTAATATTGCAGTTTTATTTTGACCAATATTTGACCCGATTTGGAAAGTCTCTCTTATCCTTAATTTAAAGTATATATATCTATCCTTTTCCTAGGAGAAGAATGATGTTTTGAATGAATGACAAACTAAAATAATGGCGTTGCTGTCAATTTAAGTATTTACGTTCCGGTCAAGAATTGTGCAATCAACGCGTCCATACATACATTAATAAAATTAGTTGTAGGGCAAAATTGTATTTTAACTTATACGACAGTTCTGAAAGTTGACATTATCCTCGATTCGGGATGTCATGCTTTAATTCTAATTTTAAAATCCAACTATCCTTTTCGTTTTTATGACCAATGAAAGAGAGGTGATGAACGAATGATATTTGAACGAATGGTATAAAATAAGGGCATAGCTGACAGTTTAAGAGATTTTTAAGTCGCATGTTTTGAGCGCTTCTAAAATTGTACAATCGACACGGCCATAAGGTTCAAATTCGATGTTTGACAGCTCTAACATTAGGATGGCCATCTCCTGTCCCTTTTCAAACTTTAAAAGGTAAAAAGGACGAACTAACTTAAATTAAGGATTAGAGCGTGACATCCCGAATCGAGGCCATTACCATACTAATAGCCGTACTTACTTCACAGATACGATAGATCCAAAAATTCATCTTCCAGTACACCTCCGAAAAGGACGGATTAAGAAGCGTAACGTTTCGAAATACCTGGTTCTAATGTTTTAAAGTAAAAGAAAGAACACACACACACAAACAATAATAATTCTAAGATCTGTATGTACATTACAGTATGGAACATTTATTGATCATTCGTTAACTTTCGAAATTTAGAAATTGTCCTAACAAACACAAAACAGTAAATTTTCTCCAACGCCCGTTATAGGGTTAATTCCATTGATATACTAGGTAAAGAGGCGTAGATAAGTCATACGCGCTCAAAAGCGGCACACCAAAAGTTGGCTAATTAGCCAACCTGAACTTAGTCACGCGTCGCTTTGTCTCTTTTTCGCACTGATGCTTAGACTTGCCGTCCTTGTGTAAGTTTTGTGCCATGTTAAAACACCGTTTGCCTTGTAAGTGACATATCTACCTACGCCTTTTTACTTATAATATCATTGGTTAATTCCTAAACAAACCCGATTTCTTCTTAGTCAGTTTGTTTTCTGTTGCTGTTGTTAGTTTGCTATTCATACAAGGCGTATCCTGTATAATCTTTGAGGCCGGAGCTGTCATAATTCTGAAATTCACTTGATCGAAGTTCATGCGTTCGTAAAGAAACTTCGATTGGCGATTGCTCAGGACCCAGAGGTTACCGTCTTGATCCACCTAAGAATAAATAAAGAACAATGTGAAAGATGTATGGATCTAGTCATCGTTGTACACATATTTCTTACACGGGTACACCTAAGAGAAGAAAATGAAACAGTTGAAATTGAGCAGTTCGAGAAAAAAAAAATGTATCTTTTGTTCCAGTAAGTTCCACCACAATAGGGGATCGGACTACTTTTTTTTTTATATTATAAATCCAAACTTCTTAGTTTCCGAACACTAAAAGAATTTTTGCTCTATCTTTAAAATTGACCGAGTTATAAAGGTTTGAAATTCAAGATTACACAGAGAGGCACATACCCACTTGTGACGTCATTTGTTAGTAACGCCATATA
This sequence comes from Carpatolechia fugitivella, assembly GCA_951230895.1. NCBI lineage: Eukaryota > Metazoa > Arthropoda > Insecta > Lepidoptera > Gelechiidae > Carpatolechia > Carpatolechia fugitivella. The sequence continues at coordinate 12,466,612 of OX579664.1, forward strand.
ATCTCCATACAAAAAATCGTTTTTGAAAGAGACAAGACATATTGAAACTTTAAAAAATCACTGTAAATTCGTTTTTCAACCAATTCTGTTTATTCTTCGCGAATCATCTGCTACTAATCTATATTTTAAAAATAATTCTTAAAATATGGTAAATTTTGGAACAGTCCGATCCCCTATTGAAAATTTGTTTATTTTATTCTAATTTTAAAATAAAATTATCCGTGGCTAGGTTTACATACCTTGATATCGTTGGGGAACTCAAGCAAGCCACAGTCGCTCATGACAAGGGGAGTGTTATCTATGTCGTAGGGCTTCTCAATGTTCCAACAGCCAAATCCATTCTTGCTTAACTTGACAATTTGTAAAATAGAACATTGTTAAAACCAGGAATGTCATACCAGTGTGTAAAATATAACATTTTTAATACCAGGATTGTTAAGTAATGTGTAAAATAGATGTAATACCAGTGCGTAAAATAGAGATTTGTCATACCAATGTGTAAAATAGAACATTGTTTAAACCAGGAATGTAATATCAGTGCGTAAAATAGAGAATTGTCAAAACTAGGCGTGTCATACCAATGTGTAAAATAGGACATTGTTTAAACCAGGAATGTAACACTAGTGTGTAATAAAATAGAGAATTGTCTAAACTAGGCGTGGCATACCAATGTGTAAAATAAAACATTGTTTTGTGGGTCGTAATCGCACGCTGTTGACTGAGACTTCAGTCCACGGTCGCCTACTAACTGAAAGAAAATCAGAGAAATGTTTTCTATACAAGGCAATAAGTTGCATGAGTTACACAATATTAGCATGATTTTGTGTGTCCTAAAAAAATAAATAAAATAGGTTTACTAACTTCGACTCCATTCGATATCGATTCCTTGGGCACCTCTTTATTTCTCAGTAGCTTTGTCGACATCTTCAACTGTTTAGTGCTCGACGTGGAATGTAGGAATAACTCTCGATGCCTTAAAAATTGATAGATAAATAAGTAAGACAGTAACACAGACAGTAAGTAAAAAAAGTAAATAGGTCTTAGTAATAAGTACCTAAAGAATTTATACAATTTATTATAATGTTAACAGATGTATAAGTTCACGCCCCACTTTTTTACACAAATAAATGGCACACATTGAAAACTAAGTATTAAGGTCGGCGATTGTCCTCACAAACCCGGTCAGAGATGTTGGAACTGCCGAAGGTCTCCGACATGATGGCTAACGATATAACGACACTGACCAATCGAAGTATGAAATCATCTTACTTTTCGGGCAAACAGAAGGGATTTTCTGACAGCCAAAAAAAAATAGTTCATAAAACTTCGATAGATGGTGTTGACGGTTCGTGAATGAAGAAATCCGGCAAGTCACCCAGGGCCATAAAAGGATTTAAAAAAAAAGTATCCACGAAGTACACCTGGCGCCATCTATCGTCTTAATTAGAACTATTATTTTTATTTTTTAAAGAGCTGTCAGAAATCCCCCATTCAGCAAGCAATGTCCTAACCAAAATAAAAACAGTATCACAAAGTAATTTTTAGATTGACCACAGTCCACAGTGCCTCCATACTGTACGAACCTGGAACCATAATAAGAAACGTGCACCGCTCCACGCGGCTGAATAGATTAACAGGTTCAATAGGGGATCGGACTACTTTTTTATATATATATATCCAAACTTCTTAGTTTCTGTTATCGAACACTAAAATAATTTTTGCTCTATCTTTAAAATTGACCTAGTTATAAAGGTTTGAAATTCAAGATTAGACAGAGAGGCACATACCCACTTGTGACGTCATTTGTTAGTAACGCCATATAATCTCCATACAAAGAATCTTTTTTGAAAGAGACAGACATATTGAAACTTTAAAAAATCACTGTAAATTCGTTTTTCAACCGATTCTGTTTTTTTCTTCGCAAATCGTCTGCTACTAATCTATATTTTAAAAATAATTCATAAAATATGGTAAATTTAGGTACAGTCCGATCCCCTATTAGTAATACCGTATTACTCACCCATCCATCCCAGGTTTGGACAACGCAACAGCAGAAAGTCCATCGTTCCAGTAGAAGTCTATACCTCCCACTTTGTACACTCCCGCGGTGGGGTCGAAGTTGAAGTGAGGATGTTGTATGCGCCAAGCGTCGCGCGTTTTCAAACTGAACACGATAAGTGCGTTTGAACCCATGTCGGTTATGTACGCGTACGCTTCGTCGTCGCATTCTTTTCCTACCTTGTCTACCACCTATAATATTATAAATAACAAGTATTACGCTACGACATATGAAATTTGTGTATGATAATTTTAATTATTACTTATATGGCTATTTACTATCTAACTACTAGCTAAAGAACTCAATAAGAAAAAGACAAAAGGACAATTACACAAATAAAAGCAATTCAAACAGGCCTTTTCAAAAAAACATTATCTTCCAACAGACCCTGACAAAGTGATAATATTATTTGTTAACTGGGTAATGTAAGGCTTAATTGTTGGTCATATAATATGTAGTATATTTTGTTGTCAAGCAAGTGTAATACTGGAATTCAAAACGAACGTAAAACGTTTAACTTAGTACTTACAACACTAGTGAAGACTGAAGAATTTCTAATTGTGCCCTTGGGAAACTCAAATCGATGCATTAGCTTGTCATATTTCAGATCGAATACAACCAGTGCTGGGGAGGTTACATGCACGGCGGCATCTAAAGAAAAAAAATAAGAAGTTTGAGTGCGTGTGATGTTGTTTTTACCTAGCTCATATAAGTAACTGACTGATTCTGTACACTTTATACAGGGTGTAAGGAAAAGTCTCATTATCCTGTAAACCACATAACGTGCTAGTGATGTGCAACAAATTTTACTATGGGGCCAACTCTGTAACTCAACAAAAAAAATCATACAAATGCGGCGGCAGCCCGGACCATTTGTGCTACTGGCTACATTTTGTTTGGTAGGGCACGGGCAGGTCGTGTTTTTAATTTTTACTTACTAGCTATATCAGACACACCATTATCCACGACCCACAGTCGGTCACAAACGTCTACGTGAATTCTGAAGGTGGACACGACGGTCCCGTTGGATGACATCTTCGGATTGGAGTCTTTTACAAACGCATCGTCCCAGGCCGGGTACGGCTTTAACACTGGTGATTGGCCATTGACATCCTCTTTGATTGTTATGTAGTTTAGGGAAGATGGTACGCCTGAAAAACAATAATTTCATTACCTACTAATATATGCTTGTCGAATCGCGACGGAAACATCCGAAGGGAAATTCAATGAAAAGTTTCTCGTGGGCATTTATTTTGAATGTAGGTTTGCAGAGCCGAAATTGAAAGATGAATCCTTGAGCCCTCTGCCGTGCGCGGCGTCATAGCGAGACTGCCCCTTCAAAATCGTCACACCATGCTCTACGCACATGTACTTAGGTAATCTTCCATAGTCCAGTAGTTCTCATACTTTTTCAGTTGTTCCCAAACAGTTACTCAAGGCTCCATCCGTGAGCTTGTAAACTCACGCTCCAATTTGGTCTACATTGCCTACACTCCGACATGCTCATAGTGTGAAGTAATCTTAGATCAAATATAATGGTAGTAATAGATCTTTACAAACTGACAGACTGACTGATTACATTTAGTGATTCACGGATCGATTATCCGTGAATCATTATATAAAATTAATATAATGTGTCAATTACACACGAAAAAAAAATACGATTGCTAAGGTAACTTAAGAAATCGGGGTTCTATTATATTTTCTCTTACTCTTACGCAAGCATTGCATTCACGGAGACAAGTCTCCGTGAATGCATTACACAATATCACCGAAAAACCAAACCGGCGACAGCTGCTCTCGTGCATTATATAATTTATAATACATTACTGGCTTTTTAAACCTAGGTTATTTTAATTTGTAAAAATAATGGTGTATGGAATCCGTTCTTAAAATATATTATTATATGTAGTTACAAAACCCGAAAAAAAAAACATTTGCAAAAAGATGGGGTGCGATGTGCGACCCGTCATTACACCCTGTATAAATAATAAACTAGAGAAAACGGGATTTCTGGTTATTTACAATTTGTATGCAGATCACTGCGTAAGGCTGTGAATTTTCACTATCAGAAAAATAGCTTCGTGTGACAAGTAAGTAGGTATACTAGTAAGGACCTTTTTTCCAACGAGGTATAGTAATAAATAATTTATCTTTCCATCTGGCCAAGCCCGAAGGCATGTTATGGTCCGGGACATAGTCGCCCGAGAACAAGGCAGCATCTTTAGCTATTTGAGTGTTCCATGCGAAATCAATAGTTTTCCATTGATACTTGGGAGGTAATAAACTCTCAGATCCTGAAACTATCACGCAGAGAACAAAAGCTACAGTTCGCATTCTGCCAATGGTACATTATTAAAGTACATTTTTATAGAAACTTCTGTAGTAGAACTAGAATTTTAAGATTTTCGTGTGATGTTTACAACGGTTGCATTTTTTTTTTTTATTTGCGGCATGACATGAGTGAGACTCATGACGTTTTGAATTTGTGTGCCAAATTTGACATGTATGACAGGTACTACAGAAACGGATGTTTAAAAACGACTTATCAACTTTCAAAATTAAATCATTTTTTTAAATGACTGTTACTTAAGCTTATAAAAAAGTCATTCGAAATAAAATAAAATATCATTATAATCAACATTTTAATATTTAAAGCGTCTATTAAAAAAAAATTAGAAACAAAATGACTTTTGGTGCGTTTCGTTATTCCTTTATCACTCTACTGAAAACGACTGAAAATGTCAAATTCGAACCTGGGGTACATAACGAACGAAACGCAATTTACTAATGTCAAACAAAATCGTGCGTGAGATAGATGTGTCACGGCAAAAATTGTTATTCATTATTGTTTTATTGAATTAGGTATAAGTATTAATCAGTGTAATATATAGTGTTCTGTGGTGTAATATCATTAAAAAACCGCATAAAACCTCTCATTCTGTGTTATTTTAAAACGTGTTTCGTAAAAAAAATGTCGAAGGAGCCGGAGGAAATAAAGACAGACGAAGCTGGTGATTCTTCCGAAGGGAACCCTGAAAAACGCGTTGGCTGCGCCCATTACAAGCGCAGAGCCAAGTTTGTTGTAAGTATTTAACCTTAACAAATCAATAGCGATCGATCATCAATAAACTTTTCCTTACTACAAGTCCAAATCACAATGGAAACCTCGAAGTCTAAAATTACATTTTCGCGGCGTAATAAAGTACAATATCCAGTGAATTGCGAATTGTAAAACAAAGAGAAGTCATCGCACACCGAGAAGGCGCGCGTGTTGATATTTTTGATTGACTCCAGTGAAATTTGAAAGTCTACCTGGCGGATATTTGGCGCGGTGTTAATGACCTCGAACCAGTGCCAGAAGGTCGATGATTCTTTTCAGTTCATATAATTCCAACCAAATACAGACAAGTCTTATTGCCAAATCATGTACTTGCCTATTGAAGGCATTTCTAATAGAGAAGGCGTAAACAACCTAACTAATCTGCCATCAATAAGCTTTGCACATATTCCTATATCCGCCCGAGTTATTATAGGAAGAGCTCTGACAGCTTCAAAATTCTTCATACGATGTTAACAACTTTTTTTTATAATATTCAGTTTAAGAACCATAATTGCTATAAACTGAAAAAAAAAGTAACTTTACCTCTTATTTTATCACTATACAGTAATTTTACATAATAAATAAATAAATAAACTGGGTTAATTAAAAATAATGGGTTTAATTGACCGATTAGTCAATAGATCTTATATTTACAGCAATAGAATTCTTATCCTAAACTATGGTGATCATCAGGCCTCTGCCAGCTGAGCCTGGTGCGAATTACTTGTCTTCAAATTTAATCAATTTGTTCAGGATTCACTGTGGTTAATTAATTTGGTGTACTACTTTGTCGGTTGGCTGACTAGTTTTGGACCTATGAGGTGTCTCACAACTACTTTAATAGTCTAATTGTTCAGGATTCTTCTATATCTTCTTAAGAATGTTACATGTCATCATCATCATCATGTCAATGATAAGAATGTTAAATGAATTAAATTATGATTTTATATATTTTAATTAAGACACTTTGGTACAGTTTGCAAAGTAGTTAGTCATGCAAGCCTCTTGAAAACAATGAAGTTTTCTCAGAAGATTTTATATATTTTTGCATTATATTTTATATAATAATAATATATTTATTTCAGGAAAATTCCCATATTGTTATTTTACAATTATCGTTATTTTACATACAAGGGCTGCTATTTATGTATCCGGAACTGGCCACTTACATAAACAATATTTAAAAAGAAATTATAATAAAATAAATAAATAAAAAGCCTTTTATTTGACCTAATTAGATTACATAGCATTTCACATAATATATAAATTTTAATTAATAAGGTCCCCAGATTGGGTAAAGGCCTCAAAAAGAAATTATAACATTTCAAAATAGAACTCTTTGGCTGTAAAATAAAGTTTGTTTCATTTATCTGTCAATTGATTTTACATTGTGGCGCCATTTTTAAAATTCATTGTCTATCATCACCATGGATTTGACTCGTGAAAATTTTCGTGCTATGATTTATTACGACTTTCGGCCTGGATTAACTCAAAAACAGTGCATGGATCAACTTTTGTCGACTTTTGGGGAGGAAGCCCCATCGAAAACCACTGTGTATCACTAGTTCAGTGAGTTTAATCGTGGTCGTCGTATGCTTGCGGACAATTTTAAAGAAGGTCGCCTTAAATCGGCTGTTGTACCACAAAATATTGATGCTGTGCGCGAACTAATAATGCAAGACCGTCATGTTACATATCGCAAGATAGCATTTCTGGGCATTAGTATGACGAGTATTTATAAAATATTACACGAACATTTGGCTGTAAAAAAAAATTGTTCTCATTGGATCCCGCACAACTTAACAGTTGAACAAAAACAGGCTTGTGTTGATTGGTGCAAAAAAATGATACAAAAACACAAATGTGGTACATCAAAAGCTGTTCATAATATCTACACAGGAGACGAATCTTGGATATATGCGTATGATCCCGAAACTAAACAGCAGTCAACGGTTTGGGTGTTCCAAAATGAGCCAAACCCAACTAAAGGTTGTTCGTGCAAAAAGCACTTAGAAGCAAATGGTTGCCTGCTTTTTTGGTATTAGTAGACATGTGGCTACAGTACCACTAGAGAATCGTAAAACGGTTAATTCTGAATGGTACACCACCATTTGCTTGCCAGAAGTCTTTGGAGAAATACGCAAGAACAATCGACAACGAAGAATAATCCTTCACCACGATAACGCCAGCTGTCACACCTCGGCCGCAATAACGGAGTATTTAAATAGTCAAATGATCGAATTGACGGGTCATCCGCCGTACAGTCCCGACTGGGCACCCAACGACTTTTATTTATTCCCAAGCGTGAAGAACAAATTACGTGGACACCGATTTTCGACCCGGGAAGAAGCCGTTGATGCTTTCAAAATGCACTTTTTGGAGATACCCGATACAGAATGGAAAAAATGCTACGAAAGTTGGTTTCAACGTATGAAAAAATGCATCGATCATCACGGGGAATATTTTGAAAAGCAATAAAAGTATATTTGGTTATAGATGTTTGTTATTTTTTGTTATTCCAGAGACATAAATAGCAGCCCTCGTATCAAAAATATTAAAACAATATAAATTAAAAATACCTGGGCTGATTGATAACTGGCCGAAACGACGAACTTAAAAAAATGATACGCAAAAAAAAAATATTACATTATATTTTGGCATCTTTTTGAAAATAGAACGCCAAATTTGAATTTAACGAACTGGTGGAATTTGTTTGATAGGACGTAGAACTTTCTCTGTCGTAAATTTTCTTAACAATGGAAAGAAACGAAATTCGTGCGGTGATAAAGTTTTACGTTTTAAAACAGAAAACAGCAACCCAGATTAAAACCAAGCTAGACAGTGTTTTAGGTAATTCTGCTCCTGCATTGAGTACAATTCACACCTGGGTAACTGATTTTAAACGTGGAAGACAGAGCTGCGAAGACGCCCACAGGTCTGGCCGTCCAAATGAAGTCACGAATCCGGACATGATCAAAAAAATTCACAAAATTGTATTGAATGATCGGCGCTTGAAGTTGCGAGAGATAGCAGAGATGGTGAGCATTTCATCTGAACGCGTTTTTAATATAATTTGCACCAACATTTGGGAATGAAAAAGCTTTGCGCGCGATGGTTGCCGCGTTTGCTCACTGTTGACCAAAAGCAACGTCGAGTGGACGATTCATCGGAGTGTTTGGCGCTGTTTAACCGAGATCCTAACAAGTTTTCGTGGCGTTATGTAACAGTCGATGAAACCTGGATACATCATTATACTCCCGAGACAAAAGAACAATCTAAGCAGTGGACTGAGAGCGGAAGACCTGCGCCGAAGAAAGCAAAAACGGTTTTGTCGGCCGGCAAAGTGATGGCGACTGTTTTTTGGGATGCTCGAGGGATTATTTTAGTGGATTATCTGCAAAAAGGAAAAACAATAAATGGAGAGTACTACGCAAGCTTGCTGCAAAAATTAAGTGAAGAAATCCAGAAAAAACGACCACATTTGGCCAAGAAAAAAGTTTTGTTCCACCATGACAACGCACCTGCACACACGTCAATGGTTGCAGTCGCCAAACTCCATGAATTGCGGTTCGAATTGCTACCGCATCCACCCTATTCCCCGGATCTGGCCCCGTGTGACTTCCACTTATTCCCAATCCTAAAGAAATGGTTAGGTGGCCAGAGATTTTCATCAAATGAAGAAGTCATTGTTGCCGTGGACGAGTATTTTGAGGGGTTGGAGAAAACATTTTATCAAACTGGTGTAACGGCATTGGAGAAGCGCTGGACTAAATGCATCGAGGTAGAAGAACTACGTTGAGAAATAAATTTATTTTAAACAGATTTTTAAAGTTTTTTTTTGTCGTTTCGAAAACTTATCAATCAGCCCTCGTAAAATCAAAAACTAAATTAAAACTTAAAATTAAATTTATTATCAGAAAACTAAAATCTAAATCTAAATCATAAAAAAATTAATAATACTATAATTGTCACATTAGATAGGGTATATACTTGTTTAGTTTACCAATCTGCAATGACAAAGCAGATATAATTACCTGAGAAAACTTAATCGGTATCAAGAGGCCTGCATGACTATCTCCTTTGCTGACTGTACATGGTAGGGTTCAAACCATATCCTCTCACTCTGAAGGCAGAAACCTAAGTAAGGTAGTGATGTGCCGAGTCAGGGTGACTCCAGTACTAGCTCAAATACCTGACTGGTACTCACGTATTCGAGAACTCAGAATACAGTATTCGATACTCAGATGCTCGAGTACAGGTTTCGAGTACTTACAGTATTTGAATGGTAAATAGCGTAAAAATAAAAAAAGATTACATCCTTATTGTACCATTATGAAAGTAAAATTTCAAAATTTCATCCAAATCCGTTGAGTACTTTAAGCGTGAAGGCGGAACAAACATACAAACATCTAATCATCCAAACACTTAAACATCCAAATATATTTTCACATTTATAATATTACTGTGGTAATTCGTTACATAAAATTCCTTCAAAGCATCACATTGAGCAAAAAATATTGTATCTAATACAAATTGATATTCCTGTAAAAAAGTTGCCTTCATATGCAACTTTGCCAAGTTTCAGTCAGTACAGTATGTTAGCAGAGCGACCAAATCTGAATCAAAAATATTTTATTCGAAAAATATAACTACATAATTGTATATTATGACAAGAGTACCACAAGAGTACCACAAAGTTAGTCGCAAAACGCACAGAGCTGACGAACTTACTAAAGGGCGTAACAGACGGTTAAGATACGATCTTATAGTACGAGGCAGCCAGCTCTCTCGTCGCCATTCACTTTGTGTGCAAAGCGGGGGTCAAGCAGAATGGCCAGTCACTGATTGATTCGGCCATTCTGCTTGACTCCCGCTTAGCACACAAAGTGAATGGCGACAAGAGAGCTGACTACCTCGTAAGATACGATACGATATCGTATCTTAACCGCCTGTGACGTCCTTAAATCTACCTACAAACATAATTTTAATTTGAATTGTCTATATCTACTATGAATTTAATGCGAATGATGCTGACTACGATCTACTTAGTGTGTTTGATATGAAAATATGTTTCTTAATTTTATTACGTTTGATTATCTTTTAAAGTAGTGTTAAACAAGTACTCGAGTAATCAATCGATTACTCGAGTACATGTTCGACTCGAGTATTGATTCAATTCTTTTTTTTACGAGTATACTAAAATACTCGAACACAAAAATTGCTGACTCAGCACATCACTAAAGTAAGGTATTACACCAACTATGCCATACCTTATACAATAATAACAGAGCAGCAGCAGTTTTATACAGCAAGAGCAAAACAATACGAACTGTTTACTTTTAATCATTCCTAGAAATAGACCTATAATATTACACCTACTAACTTATTATTGGTATTATAATTATCAAACTATGAAATGTGTTTCTAACTAGCGGGGCCCCTCGAGCTAGACTGACAAAACTGGTGTCAATTCTTTGCTTTTTCAATGTACCTCACGAATTTATTAATTAGATCCAATGTACCTCAGCTATTTTGATAGAAATTAGGATTGATCGCCTCGACCATCCAGCGGGGCCCTCGGTTGTTACTATGTAAAATTATAGTTAGATATATAAATCAAATTCCCTCTTTTTCAGACGCCATGTTGCAACAAGCTGTACATGTGTCGCTATTGTCACGACGAGAATGAGCAGCATTACTTCAACCGGAAATCCGTCACAGAGCTGATATGCACCGAGTGTGACACGAGGCAGAAGGTCCAGGCTGAATGCGAGAGCTGCGGAGTTCGGTTTGGGAAGGTAAGCATAGGAGTAGGATATTAATGAAACAAAACATATTCTTGATGATTAGTTATAATGACTCCTGCTCAATACGCCGCCGCCGGCGCCGGCATAGCAGCAATGTAAAATAAAAACATTTTAACCCTTTCTTCGATTTTTATTTTAGAAGCTGCGATCTTCGTACGGAAAAACAGAAACGAATTTAACTATGTTAAATTGAGATACTTTACAAATTATTTCTCATTTGTAGCAAACACGCGCGGACACGAATACTTGCTCGCTCGCACACCAACTATCTGTCGCGCTTACACGCTGAAGTTATCTGTCCCGCACACACTCGATCGTCCGTCTCACTCTACGAGTATATAAGGAGCTCCACCGGCAGCAGACATTCATTCTCTCGCTAGCGGCGAACCACAGAGATAGCCTTGCAGTCCTGTGGCTACGTCGGGGTATAGAGCAAGATAGCCAATCGTGCAGTCTGTTCTATTACCTAAGTCGAGACAGTAGGGGTGAGATAGCCTTGCAGTCCACTCTGAACTCTCTAGCTAGGTTTCTACGTTTGCATTTTGTATGTTAAGATTCAAGTCTGTATGTTTAATCTCTGTTTCAATACAAGTTTATGGCGCATTTGCTGTTTTACTCCAAAACACCTCTTCATCCTGGCGCCCAACGTAAAATTCGATGCCTAATTCTAGAAGAAGAAAATCTAAACAGCTTAACGATAACAAAGAAGAGGAAGAAGTAACGCATCAAATGGCAATACATCTAACAGCCGAACAGTTTGAAGAACTGTTGAGTCGTATACCTACAGCTACAACAAATAACAAAAATTTTACTCGTTGTACCCTGCGGTTCCATGGCGAACGCGATTACAACATAGTTGAAGAATTTGTAACGAGTGTTTCGATATACAAACAAATAGAAGAAATCCCGGACGATGAAGCGCTATCTGGTTTCCCGCTCCTTCTCAAAGGCACTGCAAGTACGTGGTGGGGAGGTATTCGATCTGAGATAAAAAATTGGTCGACTGCACTATCTAGCCTGCGCGCCGCATTCGCACCTAAGCTTCCGCCGCACGAAGTGTACTTACAATTATTTTCCGATCACCAAAGAAGTAGTGAATCGATAGACTCTTTTCTGTGCCGTAAACGAGCCTTATTAGGTATGTTACCAGCAAAGAGGCACAAGGAGGACGAGCAGATAGATTTTGTCTACGGATTACTTAGCCTAGACTTAAAAAGGAAGATCGCAAGAACCGAAGTAAAATCATTTGGCGATTTAATTGACAAAGCCCGCCACTTCGAGTCACTTGAAAAGAAGCCAGAAAAAGTTACTTCATCCGATGCTGGTCCGTCTTCTACTAAGCTAGGATGTCGCTGCACGTTTTGCAACAGAAAAGGGCATGTTTTTGAAAACTGTCGTAAACGAAAATCAGTCGAGCAAAAGAAGGAGCCAAGTACCACTGAAGTCTCAACTACATCACCAATCGTGAAGTGCTATGGTTGCGGTGCTCCTGGCGTCTTCCGAAGTAACTGCATTGTGTGCAAAACTAAGGATAGTCCACCAAAGTCGGTGCATTTTTACGCATACTGCCCGTCTGTACAGAACATAGCGAAGGTAGCTACTATCGAAATAATGTACGGAGGGAAGATGGGGCACGCACACATCGATACGGCTGCACGCACGAGCATCGCGGGGAGTAAATTATATCAACTAATGAAACAATCAGGAGTTGTGACTACGCCGTACAAGACTCAAGTTTCTCTAGCCGACGGTTCTATGAAGTGGATGACACTACTTTCGGCAGATGTAAAAATCACCATGGGGAACAAAGTATTACCCATAAACTTCACGGTGTTCCCAGAAAAAGACACGCGTACTCTCCTGGGTATAGACTTTCTACAGGAAAATAGGGTCATCCTGGACTTGGCACAACAAGTATGGTTTTTTGGCGAAAATCCGGAAGCAAAGTTCGAGTTTGTTCGTGTTCAGAACGAAAAATACACTGCAATAAAAAAAAATGATTTTAATGAAGAACCAGTGAAGAGTGGAGAAGTGTCTAACTTTATAAAGTGGGCAACGGAGTTGAAAATGCTCTCGCCGATCCCAGACACCCCACCGGTATTAAGCCCGTATAAAACCGGTCACCCATCCGGTCACCCATCCGGTCACCCATCATTCAGTGACACATCCGGCGACCCATTCAAAAATGCAACAGATGGTATAGCACCAGAGTGGAAGCTTATAAAACTTGATTCACCGCCTCCAATAGTTCGTCCTCGGGAGCCACGTGCGCTAGAAAACACACTTCCTTGTGATCCACGCATTACTTATTTACCAATAAACCCAATACAAATGTATTCTGTTAATATTTCTTTACAACCCCATGAAGCTACATACCTAACTAAACCAGAAAAAGAACAAATAAATCAGTTATTAGGTGAATTTCATGATATATTCAATAAACAAGGTGAACCTACACCATTTGCTGAACATACTATTGATACGGAAAATCACCAACCCATATCAGTAAAACCATATAGAATGTCTCTTGCAAGACAAGAACAACTTCGAGTAAAGTTAGACGAAATGATAAGCAATGATATTATAGAGGAATGCGACTCACCTTGGTCTGCTCCAGTAATTATGGTTCCTAAAGGTGAGGATGATTTGCGAGTATGTATAGATTACAGAAAACTTAATGAAATCACCGTACCAGATAGATATCCTTTACCACGAATTGATGATCTACTACATCAGGCTAAAGCCATGCCTTACATGTCCACAATAGACCTACAGTCAGGGTTTTGGCAAATTAAAATAAACCCAGATGATCAAAATAAAACGGCATTCATTTCACCATTTGGAATGTATAAGTTCAAACGTATGCCTTTTGGACTGCGCAACGCACCCGCTACGTTTCAACGTTTGATGGATAAGTTCTTACAAGGTCTACAAGCAAAATGTGTTTTGTCATATCTAGATGATCTTATCATTAGGTCAGAAACGCTTGAGCAGCATTTAAAAGATCTTCGAGAAGTATTTCAGAAATTGAGAACATTTAATCTGAGAGCAAATAGGAAAAAATGCAAATTTGGCTGCTCAGAGATAAAATACTTGGGTCATTTAATAGTGCCCGAAGGAATAAAAACAGATCCTGACAAAATAAGTGCTATTATAAATAGACCGCAGCCCAAAAATCTAAAACAATTAATCTCCTTTCTACAAACCGCCTCGTGGTACAGAAGATTTATCAAAGATTTTGCCAATATTGCAAAACCATTGACTGATCTCACAAAGAAGAAAGTTAGTTGGCAATGGGAAGAACAACAGAGACAATCTTATGAAACCTTAAAGCAAGCCTTAGTAACAACCCCAATACTAAAACAGGCAGAATTTATTGCACCGTTCATTATCAAAACCGATGCAAGCAATTATGCCATTGGAGCAGCTTTATTGCAGGGGGAGGGAGCTAGCGAACACCCAATAGAATATGCAAGTCGGTTACTCACACCCAACGAAAGAAACTACACGGTGACTGAAAAAGAAGCTCTCGCGATTGTATGGGCTGTACAACGATTTAGAGGATACATAGAAGGCTCAAAGTTCGTAACCATAACCGATCACCAACCGTTAAAATGGTTATTGAACCTGAAGTCACCTACAGGACGACTTGCCAGATGGGCTCTTCAATTACAGCCTTACAACTTAGAAATCAAGTACAGTCCAGGTAAAACAAATGTTTTGGCGGATACCTTATCAAGACCGCCTTGTGATGAGCATAATGAACAACAAGATGAAAGCAACCAGCCTTGTGAAATATGCCACGTTGAAATTGATCTACCAAAAAGAAGCGAAACTATGATACGCAAAGAACAAGAAAAAGATGAAGAATTAAATATAATTATAAAAGCATTAGAAGACAGATGTGAATCAGATAATTATGTGCAATGGTCAAAAAGAGGCTACCTAATCCACAAAAGAGTACTTTATCGTATTACACCTAACCAAGAAGACGAAAACGCAAAACTAGTCATTCCCAAACAAGAAGTAATCAATATATTGAGGTCTTGTCACGACGCACCGAACGCTGGTCATTTGGGACTAGATAGAACTGTGAAACGAATAGAACCCAATTTTTATTGGAAAGGATTACGAAAAGATGTCATTACATATATAAAAACATGTGTTGAATGTCAAAAATATAAACCAAGCAATCAAAAACCTGCAGGATTATTTCAATCAACTGCTAATAATCAGAGATTTGAAGTCTTATCAATCGATTTGTTTGGGCCACTACCAAAAGGTCCAAATGGAGAACGATGGATATTTATCATCGAAGATACGGCATCTAGATGGGTTGAACTATTCGCACTTTCCGAAGCAACTGCTCAACAATGTGCACTTACCTTATTAAATGAAGTGTTTCTTCGTTATGGTTTACCTCGTCGATTATCAAGTGATAATGGCACACAGTTTGTATCTGCTGTAATGCAACAGTTGACTTTTTGCTTAGATATACAGCAATTTCTAAGCCCTGTCTATCATCCGGAACCAAATATAGTCGAGAGGAAGAATAGAGATCTAAAAAGCCAGATTGCTATTATGGTAAAGAATAGACACAACCGATGGCCAGAAACTCTGCCTGCTATAAGATTTTCAATGAACTCGGCGTTCAATCAAAGCACGGGTTTCTCGGCAGCGCACCTTACCTTTGGGAGAGAAATGAGAACACCATTGGAAGTATCACATAATTTCAGTGACATAGTACAGTCTGAAAATTTTGTCCCAGAGATTACACCATACTTGAGACAATTATCTAAAGATTTAGCTTTAGCAAGAGAAAACGTAGAAATCATGCAAGACAATAACAAATCAAGAGCCAACCAAAAAAGACGACCAGATCCAGGCTATAAGATTGGGGAATTGGTGCTCGTAAAGACACATCCGATAAGCAATATTGATAAACAATTTTCTGCAAAGTTTGCACCACGACGTGACGGTCCATACATAATAATTAACAAATATGGAAGCTCAATATATGAGGTCGCAAATACAGATGAGCCTGGTAAACCTGTTGGAAAATATCACACATCCGCAATAGTTAAATTTGAAAAAAGAGATGATGATGAAACTCCAACCCCTATTGTGCCTCTTAGAAAAAGAGGCCGTCCAAAGAAGAATCCACCTGTATGATCCTGTTACTCTAACGAGACGTCTGCGAGTAACAGAGGGGGAGACTGTAGCAAACACGCGCGGACACGAATACTTGCTCGCTCGCACACCAACTATCTGTCGCGCTTACACGCTGAAGTTATCTGTCCCGCACACACTCGATCGTCCGTCTCACTCTACGAGTATATAAGGAGCTCCACCGGCAGCAGACATTCATTCTCTCGCTAGCGGCGAACCACAGAGATAGCCTTGCAGTCCTGTGGCTACGTCGGGGTATAGAGCAAGATAGCCAATCGTGCAGTCTGTTCTATTACCTAAGTCGAGACAGTAGGGGTGAGATAGCCTTGCAGTCCACTCTGAACTCTCTAGCTAGGTTTCTACGTTTGCATTTTGTATGTTAAGATTCAAGTCTGTATGTTTAATCTCTGTTTCAATACAAGTTTATGGCGCATTTGCTGTTTTACTCCAAAACACCTCTTCACATTTTATTTAAATTATTAACAAATTATTATTTAAAATTTTTGTTGTATAATGTTTATTATTAATTTATTTTAATTAATTTTAAATTTACCCTTTTACATTAATATAATGTTAAAATGTATTTATTTTAAATTGTAATGAAAATTATCCATTAGCATTATGTAGGTATAATTGAAAATTTCTCTCGCTGCGTGCCTCCACATATACAATGCCTTGACAAGGCACATGTTCAAAACTGCCAAGTATTAAGCTAGTACATGTAGCATAAATAAAATTAAATTAAACGAGCCGTCGCGTCGGCATAGCAGCAGCCTCTAATGAGAATAAAATTCAATGCAAATGAAGCCATAAGGTCAAAAGCCAGTAGAAACCATTTTTGTCACAGCATTCGTGGCCCAGTGGTCGAGATTGTTCCCCTGAGGTGTTTCCTTTGTGCTTTGACATGGAGTTCTTCAAGGGGCGAGTATACAGGGCTCTCAAAGGCTGGCAACGCGTTGGCAACTCCCCTGGTGTTGTGAATGTCCATGGGCGACGATGACCACTTACCACCACTGTGGCTCGTCCGCTCGTTTGCCTGCTTAAATAATATATTTAAAAAAAAAATTCGCCGCTCATTACGGAGGTTCGAGTCCCGGTTTTTGCGAGTCACTGTCAAGCAAAAATGTCTTTGTGATATTTTCCCCAGTTTGGTTAGGACATTGCAGGCTGAATCACCTATTAAATAGGTCCTGTGACAAATTTTGTCCGAATAAAGAAGATTCTGGCATTTGTTCTTAAAAATAAAATATTACAGAATTTAAATTGAATCTGGGTTTCTGCTATTTTTCCCTATGTAAAATATTGCGATTATTACGATTAACGAGGTCAGCTGGCCGAGAACAATGCATGCCATTAGATCAATTCATAATCTATTGCTACAATGGATGTAATCTCAATACAACACAAATATTCTTTATTGACACCAATCACAATTTACAAGAAAACATTTCTCAGCTACTGAGTGTTGAACAATTACTAGACAGCTGTCTGTTCAAATCAAATAAAATTAATTTATTCGCATTGACTTCTGGTAGGGTTAACAGATGATAAAATAATATTCCACAAAATATTTTAAACATAAATTATGATGTAATAAGTCAGAGAATAAAAAAAACTGTTTTTCTGGTTCACTTGCACTCACAGGATTTGATATAAGTGAAAGTATAAGTGAAAAAGGCAATCACACCAAGTCATATTGACCAACAATCTTTAATCCCATTTAACATAATAGGGAATATGCATATATTTTTTTTATTCATTAATCGAAATATTTCGAAAGTTCCTGATAAACACATAAAAAATATTTTTTCAAATATCTTGCTCAGAAACAAAATTATAAGGCTTTAAAGTTGATGGTTAGACAGAGAGGTCCGACATTACCATTGACGTCATTGGTCACGCGGGCCATACATCCGCCATAGAAAATTTTGTTTTCGTTGATGATGAAAAGAGGGACAGATATATTTGTTTGATAATGTTGTAACTAGTTTGTTTTTCGATCAATTTCGATTCTGTTTTGACTGTCAGTATTCTATTTTTGTATACTTTCAGATGAACTATGAAAAACACGAATATTTTTTTATGCATATTCCCTATTCTCAATCATCCCCAGTACACATGCCTGATCTGCAACTTATTCGATGACGAAGACAAGCGCCAGTACCACTGCGACGGCTGTGGAATTTGCCGTGTCGGCGGCAGAGATCGTTTCTTCCATTGCGAGCGGTGTAACATGTGCCTCCCCGTGCAACTGCAGAGAGTCGGACATAGGGTAAGACAAACTTCAGTATCATAGTCTAGCCATAGGATAATATAACCAGCTGACGGCTAGCCATAAAATAATACAAACGCCAGTAAGCTAAGTGACGGCTAGCCATAGGATAATATAACCAAGTGACGGCTAGCCATAGGATAATATAACCAGCTGACGGCTAGCCATAAAATAATACAAACGCCAGTAAGCTAAGTGACGGCTAGCCATAGGATAATATAACCAGCTGATGGCTAGCCATAAAATAATACAAACTCCAGTAAGCTAAGTGACGGCTAGCCATAAGATAATATAACCAAGTGACGGCTAGCCATAGGATTGTATTTCAAAGTGACGGTTGTGAGATTTGCCGTGTCAGCGGCATAGAATTGTACATTGGGTAAGATAAACGTCAGTACCAAACCAAAAGTGACGGCTTGCCATAGGATACTTTACCAAACAGACGCGGCTATATGATAATTCTACTAATATTATAAATGCGAAAGTTTGGATGTTTGTTGCCGAATCTCGCTTGAACCACTGGACGGATCGGTATGAAACTTGGCACACATATAGGTTAGGCTATTTTTTACAGCGGGAACACTTAATTCCTACGGGAAAACTCATTAAACGCGGGTGAAACCGCGGGCGGAAAGCTAGTATGATATAAAATATAGTCGCCAGTATTAGTGTTCGGCGGAGAAGTGGTGAAGAATTCGCCTCGCATCTGTGTGGAACCTGTTTGTGGTTCGTGGCTAGGGCCACTGCCTTCCGTCTGGCAAGCGCCGATTTTAACAAAAGCTCTTGTTGTGTTTTCGAATTCCAGAATACAAGGAAGGAAAATATCGTGAAGAAACCTATACAAACAAATTTAAAGATTGTGTGTGAAGACTACCAATTCACACTGTATTTAATGTAAAAACTATGTGGAAATTATCGATATTAGAATTTCGAAACGTCCGATGTTTGCAACTAACGTCATAACCAACATCTGAATAAACATCGTTTGTTTGAGTTAAATCTTATGAGAAACGTTTATGAAATCAGAATTCACGAGTCATAAATTCAACACATAAATTTATAATTATGTCGGATGTTACCGCGCACCTGCCAGATGTTATTTATAATAATTATGATTTTATAAATTATTCTTGTCACACGATGCATCTGACATACAGAGCCGTAATTCATTCAGGAAAATTAGATAGCATGAATGATGTCTAGATTTTAATTGAAACAGTTTTGAACTGTTGTGTGTTTAGTATCAGATAGGCGAAAGGCACTAATAAATTAGAAGATAATCGGGGTATTTACCTACGTTTAGGTGCGTATAATGCCGAATCTTAACCCAAAATATTGCTATAGTTGGGTTACTGTAAGGATGAGCTGTGCCAGATTAAAATTTTAAAAACTTTTTAATATTACTTCATTTATTTATTTATTTATGTATTAAGTAAAATTACATACTGTTTAATGATAAAATAAGAGATGAAGTTACTTTTTAATTATTAGCTATTATGGTTTTTAAACCGAATATTATAAAAAAAGTTGTTATTAAAGTTGTCGCATGAAGAATTTTGAAGCTGTCAGAACTCATCCTATAATAACGTGGTTTACGTGCAAGATTATTGGCATGTGTATACCAAAGCGCAGACTGAATTTCTGTCTCGTCAGTCAATAAATAATATCTATGTCTTAAAATCTACGCATTCTAAGAAGTCCGTTTTGACAGCAGGCAGGAAATATGAAAACCAAATGGGTGCAAAAGAGACAGAAAAAAATTTAAAATTATTTGATAAAGGATAATAATGACGAATATTAATTTTCAATCTTTAATTAATCACTAAAAAAACAATGACATTTGTAATTTTCAGTATTTATAAATTTAAAAGAGGCAAGTTATGATGTATAAATACTAGCTTTTCAGCCCTATTAGCATGAAGCTGGCTTCTTTTATTCAAAGCTTTTATTTAGCTTGCACTGTATGTATGTATGTTTGTGGGTATGTTCGGGCGAAACTTTGCAACTCAATTTTGAAGCACTTGCTGCCATTGGATTTTGCTGAAATTTGGTACACTTATGTAACCGCGATGACAATGCAATATTATGGTACCATGGAGCTGGTCTGATGATGGAGACGGAAGGTGGCCATAGGAACTCCTCTAATACACAACACAACCTAGTCGTGTTTGGGCTCATTGGATTTGTCTTAACAAGATCTTTAGTTATACGTGATGTCCAGGGTCTCATGATGGAGCCAGAAGGTGGCCATAGGAACTCCTTAAATACACACCATAAACTAGTCGTGTTTGGGCTCATTGGATTTGTCTTAACAAGGATACTCTACTCCACGGCTTTAAAAGCTTGTTTAAAAAGGATTTTTAATTAAGCTTATTTTCATAAACGAATCCAGCTGAAAATAAGCGTTCACTGTAAACTGAACTTGCCGGTCTTGCACATTCAGTACCGCGCGAGCGGGCCATAGACGAGAGCGGGTAACCGAAGCGCGCGTTCTATATAGCATGTCAATGATGCCGGGTACTCGGCAAAACCATTACCCGTCCCATGTCTAGTTTGGATGTTTGTTCCGCTTTCACGCCTAAACTACTGGACGGATTTGGATGAAATTTGGTATAGAGACATAGGATACTTTTTACCGGGAAAAGTCGTATTCCCACAGGAAAAATTTACATAACGCGAGCGTAACCGGGGGCTGACCGCTAGTTACCTATATAAATTGTATGTCTTTCCCTTCCAGTGCGTGGAAAACGTATCCCGCTCAAACTGCCCGGTGTGCCTGGAAGACATCCACACGTCCCGCATCCCGTGCCACATCCCGGACTGCGGCCACCTGCTGCACCGACCCTGCTTCGAGCAGATGCTGCACTCAGGACACTACGCCTGCCCCACCTGCCAAACCAGCATGATTGACATGTCTAATGTTTGTATTTTTTACAAACTTTTATTTAGCTTGCACTGTATGTGGGTGGGTTTGTGGGTATGTTCGGGCGAAATCTTGCAACTCAATTTTGAAGCACTTGCTGCCATTGGATTTTGCTGAAATTTGGTACACTTATGTAACCGCGATGACAATGCAATATTATGGTACCGTGGAGATGGTCTGATGATGGAGACGGAAGGTGGCCATAGGAACTCCTCTAATACACAACACAACCTAGTCGTGTTTGGGTTCATCTTGATCTGAGTCATACGTGATGTCCAGGGTCTCATGATAAAGCCGGAAGGTGGCCATAGGAACTCCTTAAATACACACCACAACCTAGTCATGTTTGGGCTCATTGGATTTGTCTTAACAAGATCTTTAGTCATACGTGATGTCCAGGGTCTCATGATGGAGCCGGAAGATGGCCATAGGAACTCCTTCAATACGCACCACAACCTAGTCGTGTTTGGGCTCATTGGATTTGTCTTAACAAGATATTTAGTTATACCTGATGTCCAGGGTCTCATGATGGAGCCGGAAGATGGCCATAGGAACTCCTTAAATACGCACCACAACCTAGTCGTGTTTGGGCTCATTGGATTTGTCTTAACAAGATTTTTAGTCATACGTGATGTCCAGGGTCTCATTATTTATTATTATTATTATTTATTCATCATCATACCAATAAATATAACTTTACAGCATAGCCAAAACGTTACATTCATAACATATTATAATTAGTCATTAAATATACAAACTGATACTTTAATTCCACGACAGTTACGCACCACTTAGGTGTATTGTCATACAAGTTTATGTTGTCATTCTATATTAAGAACATTATCTGAACTTACAATATTTAATTCGATTTAGATTATGAATTTTCATACACACACATACATATAACACACACACAGCACCCACGCCCTAATTATTCACATTTTTCACAAAAACTCATAACAAGTCTCCCAATCACTGTCCATGCATCAGCAAACACATCACATTGGGGTTGCGCAGTCAGGAGCCCATTTAGAGCGTTCAGGGCTCTGTAGAGTGGGGACTGAGCCCTAGCTACGGTACGCGCACGCGGGACAGCAAACAAATGCACGGCTCGGAATCTTGTGTAGTTTCCCGGTACAAAAAGTCGGCCTACCCGGTTAAAAAGCTCCGGAGAATCTATCCTGCCCCTGATGATGGAGCCTGCCCATGATGGAGCCGGAAGGTGGCCATAGGAACTCCTTAAATACGCACCACAACCTAGTCGTGTTTGGGCTCATTGGATTTGTCTTAACAAGATCTTTAGTCATACGTGATGTCCAGGGTCTCATGATGGAGCCGGAGGATGGCCATAGGAACTCCTTAAATACGCACCACAACCTAGTCGTGTTTGGGCTCGTTGGATTTGTCTTAACAAGGATACTCCACTCCACGGCTTTAAAAGCTTGTTTAAAAAGGATTTTTAATTAAGCTTATTTATCCTATTATCTATCTATTATCATCGTCATCGTGTAGGTTGTAAGGTTGACATCTGACCTCACAAACCCTGGTTTCAGTGTTATAGAGGGATGCAAGTAGCGCGGGACCGTTCACGGTGGAAACCTATGGGGAGGCCTATGTTCAGCAGTGGACGTCTTCCGGCTGAGATGATGATGATGATGACATGAATGTTTATTATGTTACAGTTGTGGAGCTACCTGGATTCAGAAGTAGCCGCCACGCCGATGCCACCAGAGTACGCAGACTACAAAGCTACTATATTATGCAAGGACTGTCATAAGGTAATCATTGTTTCTTTTTTAACACTTGCTTTCTTCCTCACCTCATCGCCTCGTTCGTTTTTCGTTTTTCAACCGATTCTGTTTTTTTCTTCGCGAATCGTCTGCTACTAATCTATATTTTAAAAATAATTCTATCTTCAAGGCATCCGTATAAACCATACGTCCCCACCGAGGGGCTCGAGCCTACCCCGATTTAGAGTGATTAGGCCTTAGTCGACCACGCTGGCCCAGTGCGGGTTGGTTGACTTCACACACAAGCTTTGAATTTCTTCGCAGGAGTGTGCAGGTTTCATCACGATGTTTTCCTTCACCGTAAGAGCGTCGAATAAACGTACATATGAATTCGAAATTTGAAATCACATTGGTACGTGATGGGGATCGAACCCGCGTCTCCCGGACGGGAGGCAGCTGCCCTAACCACTAGACCACCGACGCTCTCCGTATAAATAATTTTCGTTTATATGGGCTTTTAAACAGGTCTGCTAATCTATGTTTAAATGTTTGTTTGTATGTTTGTCAGAAACCTGAAATTGTATTGCAGTAATAGGGGTTTTTTTTTTATAAATCCAAACTTCTATGTTTCTGCTATCGAACACTAAAAGAATTTTTGCTATATCTTTAAAATTAACCGAGTTATAAAGGTTTGAAATTCAAGATTAGAAGAGAGGCACTTTTTGTCTTTGACTTCACGACTAACTGTCAAATTTAGTCTTGTTTTAGTGCCGACCTAAACACCATGACGAATAAAATGCCACTAAAATAAGACTAAATTTGACAGTTAGTCGTGAAGTCAAAGACAAAACAAAACCGATGATCTTCGGTCTCTTTTCAATTAAAAATGATAGAAAGTGACAGGACTAATTTTAGTTTGGTTTAGATGGGCGTATGCCGAATCGACACCATTATGGATTTGTCTAATGAATAATAGAGAAGAGAAGAGACTTCCACTGGGAAGTGTTCTCTGCAAGCCTAGCATCTCCCAACAAATCTGTACATAGTCACCGACTGATCGCGGATCAAAAAAAAAGAATGAATGAATGAAATATACTTGAACTTAAAGTTATTCTGTGAAAAGTTGTAAAATTCAATCTTCAACCCATAAACTATTTCCATCAAATTGATTCATTGCTCTGTTACATATATTTTTTTAATTTCTTGCTAAGATAAATAAATAAATATTACTTGTATTCCAGCTATCAACAGTGAAATTCCATGTGGTAGGACTGAAGTGCCAGCACTGTGGAGCGTATAACACATGCCAAACTAATGGTTTCCAAAAGTGAGTAGCTCTTTTATTATAGTTAATGCACATTCTAATCTATATGAACTGGAAACTCTGTTCTACTACCCAAGCTATCATATACTTACCAACTTTGTACCAATGGCTTAAATTTTTTTTTTTTATTCAAGTTAGTTTCCTCCGTTTTATATCCCACTTCTGATGTCAAGTTTATCTCTAATTTATCAGAATTTAAATGTTGGCCACAAAATTATGTGCGAATTTGATGTGCCATCTTGCTTTTTATTCTAAACAACGAAATGAGAGAGTAAAAAACTGGCGCATTCAAAATTGAAGTAGAAAGCACTCGTTGTTATCCATGGTGTGAATTAGTGTAATTATATCATATTAATATCATATAAAGGGAAGGGCCTTATTATTATACTATAAATCGTTTGACGATTTCTTAACGAGACCACTGTGATATTATGATAGGCGCCGTAAAATCGTCTCGATATCGCCTCGCAGAGAAACTAGTGTAGAATCACTAGTATGATAAATCTGTAGTATTCTCAACGAACTATAATAGGGGATCGGACTACTTTTTTTATTTTACGAGGAGGGATCAAAAAGTAGTGAGAACGACATACTCCTTGGTAAGAAAAAAAAATACTGGCAGGCATAGCTCAGATACATATTTGTAATATTAATAAAGAAAAAAACCTTCGATTCTCTTTTGTTTTTTCTGCATGTAGTCATTTGTTTGCTTCGTGTCGGAACGTGTTCTCGAAAATAGAGAAAAACGAAGTGCGAGCCGTTATTAAATACCTCTGTTTAAAAAAGTTAACGACTCAAGAGATTCATTGCGATTTGGAGGCAACATTAGGAGAGTCTGCTCCGCCGTATTCTACTGTCGCAAGGTGGGCTTCTCAATCTCGAGTAGGGATAACGAGCACGGAAGACGAACATCGTTGCGGCCGTCCATCGACGTCAGTCACCCAAGAAAATGTTGCGAAAGTCGAGAAAATTGTATTGAGCGATCGAAGAGTTACCATCCGATACTTAATTCAAGAAACGGGCATTTCATATGGAAGTATTCAATCCATATTGATACAATCTTTGAATATGAGAAAAGTTTCCGCAAGATGGGTGCCGAGAATGTTAACCGACAGTCAGAAACAAAATCGACTTGACATTTCGAAGATATTGTTGGACAAGTTTCAAGAAGATTCTGAGAACTTTTTGTCTCGTTTCGTAACAATGGACGAAACATGGGTCCATCATTTTGATCCTGAGACAAAACAGCAATCTTCGCAATGGAAACGGTCATCATCACCGACCCCGAAGAAGTTTCGTGCCGTGGCGTCGGCTGGCAAGGTTATGGCCTCAATATTTTGGGACTCAGAAGGGATATTGTTGATTGATTACCTGGAGCGTGGAACCACTATTACAGGCCAATATTATGCAGCTTTAATTCCCAAGTTGAGGAATGCCATCAAAGAGAAAAGGAGAGGGAAACATCGAAGGGGCGTGCTGTTTCATCACGACAACGCACCCGCGCACAGGTCGGCAGTTGCGATGGCTGCCATTCAGCAAGCTGGCTTCGAATTGGTTGACCACCCCCCTTATTCACCAGATCTGGCGCCTAGCGATTTTTATCTGTTCCCCAAATTGAAAGAATACTTAAGGGGAAACAGGTACGAAGACGATAACGAGGTGATGGATGCTGTGGAGAGCTTTTTGCAGGACCAAGACAAAACTTATTTTTTAAAGGGATTGAAGCCTTGGAAAAGCGCTGGACTCGGTGTGTAGAGAGACTCGGAGACTATGTAGAAAAATAAATTATTAAGTTATCAATAGTCATTAAAATAATCATCAATTGTCATTATTTCATTCTCACTACTTTTTGATCCCTCCTCGTATAAATCCAAACTTGTTAGTTTCTGCTATCGATCACTAAAAGAATTTTTGCTCTATCTTTAAAATTGACCGAGTTATAAAGGTTTGAAATTCAAGATTAGACAGAGAGGCACATACCCATTTGTGACGTCATTTGTTAATAACGCCATTATATTAAAATCTCCATACAAAAAATCGTTTTTGAAAGAGACAGGCATATTGAAACTTTAAAAAATCACTAATTTCTTTTTTCAACCGATTCTGTTTTTTTCTTCGCGAATCGTCTTCTACTAATCTATATTTTAAAAATAATTGGTAAATTTAGAAACAATCCGATCCCCTGTTCGTTGAGAATTCTTTACATCTCTCTGCTCTGGCTCGATACCCTACTTCTGATCTTCTAATAAACAAACAAAAGCATTTCCAGGGACTCTGGCAGCACCAGTTCAGAGAACGCGGATTCTTCAACGTCGACATCGACTTCAACTTCCACCAGTCGAAGCGGTTCCTCATCAGCGACCTTCGAGCCGAGGGAGGAACGCCAGGTAAAATGTGGAAAAGCGCATTGAGATAGTGCAACTGCAACGTCAGACAGAGCATATTGAAGGCACAGACTAACAGGCCTAAGAAGGTCTGAAATACATTTCTGACTACACTTGACCGCCGAAAAGACTCGTTTGTACTTTTAAAAACTGCTTGCACCATTTGTGTGTGTTACAGTGGAACAGACAGGCGGTATTCGGATCCCCTAAGTAGGATAAATTTTTTTTTTCATAATGACGTCTCTGTTATAACAGTTATATAGCGTCGGTGTTCTAGTGGCTAGGGCCGCTGCCTCCCGTCCGGGAGACGCGGGTTCGATCCCCACCACGTACCAATGTGTTTTCAAATTTCGAATTCATATGTACGTTTATTCGACGCTCTTACGGTGAAGGAAAACATCGTTACGAAACCTGCACACTCCTGCGAAGAAATTCAAAGGTCGTGTGTGAAGTCGACCAACCCGCACTGGGCCAGCGTGGTCGACTAAGGCCTAATCTCCCTAATTCGGGGTAGGCTCGAGCCCCTCGGTGGGGCGTATATGAGCTGTTGATGGTAATATGTTGTCTTCCAGGAGGAGCCAGTGGACGACCTACCCCGCGCCAGTCCGCTGGACGAGCCCCCGCAAGCCTGACAAGCGCCTGTCCCGAGCGAACTACACGACACCAGGTTACAGTCATATAGTTCAACCCAATGATGCTATAAATATAGTTCAACCCAATGATGTCATATAGTTCAACCCAATGATGCTATAAATATAGTTCAACCCAATGATGTCATATAGTTCAACCCAATGATGTCATATAGTTCAACCCAATGATGCTATAAATATAGTTCAACCCAATGATGTCATATAGTTCAACCCAATGATGCTATAAATATAGTTCAACCCAATGATGTCATATAGTTCAACCCAATGATGCTATAAATATAGTTCAACCCAATGATGTCATATAGTTCAACCCAATGATGCTATAAATATAGTTCAACCCAATGATGTCATATAGTTCAACCCAATGATGTCATATAGTTCAACCCAATGATGTCATATAGTTCAACCCAATGATGCTATAAATATAGTTCAACCCAATGATGTCATATAGTTCAACCCAATGATGCTATAAATATAGTTCAACCCAATGATGTCATATAGTTCAACCCAATGATGCTATAAATATAGTTCAACCCAATGATGTCATATAGTTCAACCCAATGATGCTATAAATATAGTTCAACCCAATGATGTCATATAGTTCAACCCAATGATGCTATAAATATAGTTCAACCCAATGAACCCAATGATGTTATATATAAAGTGAGGTTGATGTCGCACTAGCGCGCGGAAATTGAGGCGGTCACATTAAGACAGTAGGGAATATGCACATTTTTTTAAATGAATTATGTAATCGAAATATTTCAAGTTCCAGATAAACATATTAAATATCTTGCTCAGAAACAAAGTTGTAAAGCTCCAAAGTTGGTGGTTAGACAGAGAGGGCCGACGTGGCATGTGACGTGTCACGCGGGCCGGATGTATGGCCATAGAAAATATTGTTTTCGTAAGAGGAACAGATATATTTGTTTAATAATGTTGTATCTAGTTTGTTTTTCGATCAATTTCGATTCTGTTTTGACTGACAGTATTCTATTTTTGTATACTTTCAGATGAACTATGAAAACAACTAATATTTTCTTATGCATATTCCCTATTGAATGAGCTATATTGTGGGTCACTTGATTTAGGACATGAAACTCGCAAGAAAAATAGTCGCTAGAGCAGCCGAGCATTCACAATACTGTAAACAATAATATTGTTATATTAGACAATATAAATTATACAAATATTATATGTTATATAAAATAGTCGCTAGAGCAGCCGAGCATTCACAATACTGTAAACAATAATATTGTTATATTAGACAATATACATTATACAAATATTATATATTATATTATTACCTATATCAAAAGTTTCAATAACAAATCTACCATTTAAAAGCTTAGGTTTATAACATGGATATGAAGTTTTCTCATCATTTGCATACAAGTGGTAAGTATGGACCGCACTCCGCCTGACGAAAGATCTTCCCTTTTCTTCCAGAACTAACCAAAGTGTTCTAACGAAAAAAATCTTCCTTCCTCTCCTCTGGGTTTTTTTTTTTAGTTTCATAGCTTCCTAATAACTTTAATTCATGAGTTTAAATAAATTGGGTATTTGCGTGTTAACACCAAATAATTTGGCACTATCTTAGAAATAATTCGTCCTTAATTATTCTTAAATATCAAATGTATGATTAATGTAATACATTATATATAAATGACGAATCAAAGCGAAATTGCCGCAGAGCACAGTGCGTCTAAAAAGAGTAGAGAGGCAATACTGTAGTGTCGTCACTTTCAAATCAATATATTGGTGAAAAAGGGCTCGAACTTGCCCTAAAAGCTTCGCGCAACAAGACGGTTACCTTGTATAGATAGTAAATATTAAATTTGACAGCATCCTTCTCTCTCTTACACACTCTTTTAAAGCGATGCACAGGCGAGAGGCAAATATCCCCCAACAATATTTTCCAGCGCTTTTGCAACAATATTTTTCAAAAATAAACTCATTTGACCATTATGAAATTATACTTGAAAACATTGATACTCAATCAGACATCATTTGTAAATATTCTAGATCTTTTCATTATATTACCTATAGGTCTACATAATTAGATCAACACTGGCCACGATTCAGGATGTCACGCTCTAATCCTTAATTTAAGTTAGTAGTTACTGTAGCGTTAAAAAAAGGAGCTAGCTAACCTGTGGTTGACAACAACAGGCGAAACGAGGAATTTAGGAGAACAAAGAAAGATTTAGTTGAATTTGTCCGAACGGTATAATAGAAATTTAAAAAGGGCCTAGATATTGCCAAAGTATCAAAAAGGTGAGCCGAGAGTCGGGTCCTGAGGGGACTCCGTCGATATAGTGTCGCTGAACTAGTGTTGTGTTGAGAGAGTGTATCGATGCAGGAAGGTGTAAAAACCGCGGAGTACCCCGGAGAGTAATTGCCAAACGGGAACCAAAAAAGGGAGGGCCAGAGAAACCTACAGGGCCTTTTTAGAATTTAGAAAAGAATTTAGACAGAATTTGGCAAAATCCGCATACAAAATTACACTGATACAAAAACAGGCTAAAAAAATCCGCGAGATGGGCAGTATCCCTGGGGGGACGCCGGTGCGCGGGTCTGCGGCACTCAGCTGGTACGGGCGCGGGCGCACACAACGCAGGGGTCCAGGCACGTCCAATGCCTGGTGGCCTCAGGGGTCCGGAACCACAGCGAGAGATCGTGAAAGGCACGGAGGGACCCTCGTGTGTGTGTCGCAGAGGCCGGAAATACACTGTAAAGATTGACAAAGAAATAATCGCCATCCAACCAAGACAAGGAAAGAGGAAAGTGCGTCGATAAAAACCAGTAGGAAGACAACACAAGACTTACCCGGCTAGTCCAAACGGGATATGTGTCCAAGGCTTATCGCACCATACGGGAATGATCCCGGGACTCTTCAATCTGGCAAAATCCGATTGAATAGAATTGAATATTTACTAACAAAGCGATTCACGTTTTGGAGATCGATTCAAGAAAAAATCGCTCCTATCATCACCCAATGACACTTGGGAAAACAATAAACAATTTAGAAAAAGGTCAAACCAAGAAAATTTGAAATTTGAAAATGTGACATAAAAACCGGCCAAAAGAAAAAAGAATCATACCAAAAAGGTTATTAAAAAACCTGCAGTAATGCTGCATTACCTTTTAAAGATTGAAAAGGGACAGGAGATGGCCATCCTAATATTAGAGCTGTCAAACATTGAATTTGAACCTTATGGCCGTGTCAATTGCACAATTTTAGAGAGCACTTAAAACATGCGACTTAAAAATCTCTTAAACTGACAGCTATGCCTTTATTTCAAGTTATCATTCGTTCAAATTAATATCATTCGTTCATCATCTCTCTTTCATTGGTCATAAAAACGAAAAGGGTAGCTGGGTTTTAAAATTAGAATTTGAGCATGACATCCCGAATCGAGGCCACTATATTTAAGTTTAATAAAAACTAAACCTGGTTCATCCAATGTATATAGTTCTTTCTATCGCGCTTTCGATTAATTGGTAAAAATCGGTTGGGATTATTTGTATGATTTCAGATTGTAATTTGAAATCATACAAATAATCCCAACGTAATGTATTACTATAATGAATATGATGTTCGTAGTCATTATATGAGAAAGAAAGGTTTTTAACTTTCCTTCTCTTTCTCGTGTAAGGATCTGCCTCAAAATCGCACGTATGCACAACAAAATAATATCAGAATGTGATGTTTTTAAGACAAATATTCCTATTTCAACTTGAAGGTAGCAAATGTTTCGAAACATTTTCGTTACAAATGTAGTCTTTATTGCTACATTTTTTTTTTCTGAAGCACGGTCCTTGCAATGACTATATAATGATATCAACTCTACTTGAAACTAAATTAGTGCAACGTTAGTTTAATTACATGTTACATAGAGTATATAATGTAAGCGATTGTTTTTAAATACTCGTTCACACGCCGCCGTCCAATCTTGTCCTGAAAAGAACTGCGCACATTGTCATAATTTTTTTTCTTCGCCGTACATTGTGTACTGGCAGGCAAAGATCATTTGACCATACAGCATTTTTGTCATAAAGTTAAGAATCCCGTTGACTGAGTACATATTGCGACGTTTCCTTGGACAAGACGTTTCTCTTAAACTAACTCTGACAAGTCGTTTTCTAGACGATACAAATTAGTATAGTTGTTTTTGCGACGGTATGGTTAAATTTTTTAGCTTAGTTTTGATGCTAAATCTAGCTTTGTACGCATATAGTTTAATATATTATATTATAGGCTTATATACATATACTTAATATAAAACATTAAATATAAAGTTATAAGATGTTGCTGTGATGTGTTTTCAACCATAATTTAGTAATCCTTATTAATGTAAACTAGCTTTGAATATTGTTATTGTTTAAATAATTAATGTATAGGAGCGAAGACTAAAGGTCAATTCACGTAGTGACGTGCAGTTGTTGTGATGATTATTTTGAGACGTCTTCTAGGAGTAGTTTAGATGAATTTGAATAAGTAGTTTTAAATTATTTTCATTTTCAACCAGGGACTGGAACCCTTACGACTTTGATCAACGATATCTCGTACTCTTATTATGCTTTATTTTTAAAATATAGATTATTAGCAGACGATTCGCGAAGAAAAAAACAGAATCGGTTGTAAAACGAATTTACAGTGATTTTTTAAAGTTTCAATATGTCTGTCTCTTTCAAAAACGATTGTTTATAACTCGGTCAATTTTAAAGATAGAGCAAAAATTATTTTAGTGTTCGATAGCAGAAACTAAGAAGTTTGGATTTATAAAATTTAAAAAAAGTAGTCTGATACCCTATTATAACGTTTGCAAATCCAACAGGGTAACCCTATCAAGAAATCTGATAAACATATATTTATTTTAATTATCATTCTGTAGACTGAAGGGGTTTTTCAACGGGTATCCGGTCCGGTTTCAACTGCTCTGTCAATGTGAATTGACTTTATAAGTAAGTATTTTTAAGCTGGTTGTAAAAAAATATTCGGGTAGCTCGCTCAACAAATGAAATGGAACAACTTTTGACAAAGGTTTACTTTTAAATAATTGGCAACTTCGATTTTTATTTATAAAGACAATATAGTCTGTCCTATTCCATCTTATGTAGCCTCGGACCAACCACCCACTGACACCACACGTCAGGGCGCTACTTTCCGAAACGCATAGGTGCACATATAAATATCTCTGGGCGGCCAATACCTCGCGGCTCACTTCAGTTTCGACCAATTATGAGACTTGTTACGTTACGTTGCGTAAGCGAGATGAACCAATCACGCCGTGTTCCCCGCGCCCCCGCACCGCTACTTTTTCGTAATAAGTTTGTTAGTAAACTATACATAATGCGGTGTCCAGTGGGTGGTTGGTCCGAGTATGTAGCGTTAGATATTTCCCCCGCAATCTTATGAATAGCAAAGGAAAATGATTCCTATAGCCAAAAATAGTAGAAATTGGCAGCTAGGTTGAAATATGTTCAGGCTGCTATTATAAAAATGTAGTAGGTTAATTTAAGAATACTTACCAGCTAGAAGAATGAATTTGTTTGTTGACATTTTTATGAATGATTCGTGTATGACGTGTATTTTTATTTTATGGTTCAAGTGTTCTATCGACCAAATTGAATCATGAATTCATGACCCACCTCAAGCTGTTAGACATTCAAATCCAACTATACAGGATGTAAATAAATTAGCTGACTCTATTTTAAAGTATCAACCTACCCATGAAACTGAACAACTTTCCCCAAGAAACATGGGCTGTCGGAGGACAAAAATATGCATCTTCCATAGTAAATCGATTAGCTGGCCGCGCGGTATTGTATGAAAGGGACAACTTTTTTTTGCCGTCCGATAGTCTTGGGGAAAGTTATTCAGTTTTATGGGTAGGTTGATCCTTTAAAATAGTGTCGCTAATTATTTATTTACACCTTAAATAGATTGAAATTCGCCTAAGGCCCAACGCACACCGAGCGGGGCGCGGCGAAGATACTGAGAAATTAACAATTTAAATTAAGCCCTAATTACTATCTTATAAGGTTGAAAACACCAGGCAAAGATAAATAAGAGCGAGCGGCGCACGGCGCAGTGAAGCGGCCACGAGAGCCGGCGCGCGCGCACCTTATAACATAGGGATTAGGAAGTTGTCGACTTCTCAGTATCTTCGCCGCGCCGCGCTCAGTGTGCGTTGGGCCCAAACGTACATTTTGATGGTTACGCCTTACTGTTTTGTGGGTTTCAAACTAATTTATCAGCATAATAGGTCATCGAGTCAGTGGTCTAGTGGCTGGGGCCGCTGCCTCCCATCCGGGAGACGCGGGTTCGATACCCACTACGTACCAATGTGTTTTTGAATTTCGAATTCATATGCACGTCTATTCGATGCTCTTGATTACGGTGAATGAAAACATGAGGAAACCTGCACAAACCTGCGAAGAAATTCAAAGGCTGTGTGTTAAGTCGACCAATCCGCACTGGGCCATCGTGGTCGATAAAGCCTGATCTATATTTCTATTTCTAATTCAGAGTAGGCTCGAGCCCCTCGGACGTATAAGAGCTGTTTGTATGTCGATAGGTCATTTCATAATTCCAATTGGTCGATAGTACTACATTACTTTGTTACCTACCAAGCAATAATAAATGAAAACAGATGACTGGAAAGTGCTTAGTTAAATGCCTTAGCGATATTCTAATAATAGTTGTAAGATTAGTATATAAGACAAAATGAAATATTATAACTACAGAATAAGAGTCGGTGTGGATTTTAAGTGGCGTAATGGAGAGTGTAAGTGGTTCGATACTAAAAAGTAATATGACCACATCTACACCGATATAATACTATTATTACTATACTCTGTCAATAGGGGAACGGACTATTTTTATTTATTTCATAAATCCAAACTTCTTAGTTTCTGCTATCGAACACTAAAAGAATTTTTGCTCTATCTTTAAAATTGACCGAGTTATAAAGGTTTGAAATTCAAGATTAGACAGAGAGGCACATACCCACTTGTGACG
Organism: Carpatolechia fugitivella; assembly: GCA_951230895.1. Classification (NCBI taxonomy): domain Eukaryota; kingdom Metazoa; phylum Arthropoda; class Insecta; order Lepidoptera; family Gelechiidae; genus Carpatolechia; species Carpatolechia fugitivella. The sequence continues at coordinate 12,501,060 of OX579664.1, forward strand.
TCATTTGTTAGTAACGCCATATAATCTCCATACAAAAAATCGTTTTTGATAGAGACAGATTTAAAGCTTACAGCTTTAAAAAATCACTGTAAATTCGTTTTTCAACCGATTCTGTTTTTTTCTTCGCGAATCGCCTGCTACTAATCTATATTTTAAAAATGATTCATAAAATATAGGGAACAGTCCGATCCCCTATTTAGGTAGTCGAATGAAGGTAAAAAACGCATATGATTTAAAAGAAAAAAAACAATTATTTATACTTTTTAATTGAATACTTTTAGTCAACTACCTAACCGACAAGTATAAATGCTGTGCAAGTATTGTTTTGTACCCAATGTTGATTTTTGGATAAGATCATCCATAAGTTATGTTATATTTTCCTATTTTATTCTGAATTAATAAATTTTAAGGTGATATTATAACTATTGTTGTTTTATTCAGGTATTCAAACAGACTATTCAAACTCTTTGAATATTACAACTCCTCCTTTATTTCTTTTACTATAAAACCGAATACTATTGTTCTATACTGTGGCACATGACTTTATTAATTTTCTTTGGCACTGGTCATAGTAGTAAGACATTCTAGTATGACTACCAAGAAACATCGCACTAAACTATTATATAATGATAAATTCTTATTCGAAATTGACATAGGCCTAATAGGTCACAAATTAACATTTCCAATTTCCCAACATTTTGGGGAAAATAGTGAATATTGGGAACCCTGTATCGTGCGACCTATTAGACCTATATAATTGAATTAGGGTTCAAACTGTCAGGAATTTTGTACACTTGAAAAAAGGTGTGCATTTGGATTGAGGGCCCATTTTTCTAATTATTGCTAAACGAGATGAAACTTACAGGGATTTTAGTTAAAAATAGGTAAAACTTAAAGCAAAGATTCTTAAATTTCTTAAACCTGAAACAAAACAGCTATGATCAAATAACTTGGGCCCTCAATCCTGACGCCTGCATAAAGTGGCATAGCCTAAATCTTAGAAAGCACTATCCTTGGGATAATAATTTTTATTTTAGAATTTAGTTAAGATTTTCTTAAATAAATTAAGAAATTCCCAAATCCTAAGAACGCGATATTACACATTTATGGCGGTTTAGCTTGGGCCCTCAATTCATGAATATCTGTACTGAGGAATCTGCAAAACATGAATTTATCTAAAGAAATAATATCAATATGACTTAGGTATATTTCAGTTAAATATCTTGGTAAATTAGTTAAAAAGAAATAACGACACAAAATTAAATTGTTAAAAAGTTAATGAAATTCGAATTTTGACAAAACGTCTGAACTGAGGGCCCAATATTTTCGGCAATATTGACTAGGCTAAGCCTTTCTACATTACCGCTCATTCGTTAATATATTTTAACCAATTTTTAACTAAAATGTAACATAGTGTATATTCTTCTAAATGCCATACTTTAAGAGAAATTTTATTTTCAATTTTTATAGGAGAAACTTTTGTAGGGTAGATATGATTTTGTTACTTTTTGAGACTAATCAGAATGTACTTTCATAGTAGCTATTTCTTAAGCCAAGTTGTGGATTGAACTGTCGGAAGTGATTCCGTTTTGTGTGGTGCATTTAATTAAATAGTGCAGCTAAATATTATTATTATCAGTGTTTCCGTTTTGTGATACTGAAGTAAGTACCTACCACTTTGATATTGTACCTACATGTTTTAGTTGAAGAATAACATGTCAATGTATTATTCCTATGTTTATGTTGTTGCTGATTCATTTTGGCTGGAGTTTTAAATCAAGAATGCTTTGTTAGAATATTAAAATTATGAGCTTTACTATATTTTTTTAAGACTCTAATTTTCAGTATTTCATTGATTGCAGATACTTTTTTTTCCACGCATACGTAGTTGCGGGCACAGCACAGCTAGTCGTATATAATTTTCCATCTGCGCTTTACAAAATACTACACGAGCACGACGAAAAATTATGGTCACCCTACAGAATTTTCTCCTATAAAAATAGAAAATAAAATTTCTCTTAAAGTATGGCATTTAGAAGAATATACGCTATGTTACATTTTAGTTAAAAATTGGTTAAAATATATTAACGAATGATTGCCGAAAATATGGCTCTCAGTTCAGACGTTTTGTCAAAATTCGAATTTCATTAACTTTTTAACAATTTAATTTTGTGTCGTTATTTCTTTTTAACTAATTTACCAAGATATTTAACTGGAATAGACCTAAGTCATATTGATATTATTTCTTTAGATAAATTCATGTTTTGCAGATTCCTCAGTACAGATATTCATGAATTGAGTCCCAAGCTCCGGCCCAAGCTAGACCGCCATAAATCTGTAATATCGCGTTCTTAGGATTTGGGAATTTCTTAATTTATTTAAGAAAATCCTTAACAAAATTCTCAAATAATAATTATTATCCCAGGGATAGTACTTTCTAAGATTTAGACTGTGCCACTTTATACAGGCGTCAGGATTGAGGGCCCAAGTTATTTGATCATAGGTGTTTTGTTTCAGGTTTAAGAAATTTAAGAATCTTTGCTTTTGTTTTACCTATTTTTAACTAAAATCCCTCTCGTTTAGCAATAATTAGAAAAATGGGCCCTCAATCCAGATGCACACTGAAAAAAGTAGTAGTGACCTTTGTCGTCAGAGCCTTCCAATATCATTTTTGGTGGTTTTTCAGCAATTACTTAGCGCGCGAGAATTTCAGACTGCTGCAAATCTGGATTAATACTATCCAGGTGGACCCAAACAACACACCAAAAGAGCAAGTTTACCACAATGATGTCTATTTCAGCCTTTTTATTTGTACGATATGACTGGCCTACAGTGCAGTGTGACAAACAGGATTTTATTTCTTGTTTGTCACACTACAGATTTTCCACACCATTTATTGCATTTATTTCCTAACTAGTGCTGTCCTAGATGTACTACAGACGAAGACGTTATTCTACTTATTACATAGCATAGTCAAAGCGTATAACAATCCAAGTTGCCGAACAGTACAACTTTTACTTTATCTCTTCATTTTCTTCCAGGGTTGACAAAAATAAAAAAATCTAAATCATGTGACAAAAATACATTTATTTACCATTAATTCATTACTTATAGCTATTTACAAATAAATAAACAATTTAAAAACATTTATACAATAATTCCGGGAATCCTTTGGGAATGTATGAACACATCAAGCAATTTTTACAATAACTACAAAATTAATCTCAACATTGAATAGAACCAACTAACAAAGTGTACCTACTAGCTTGGCAAAAATGTAAGTGCCTTGCTTGCTTCCCTTTTTTATTTTAATATTCTTTTGCTATTTTGTTTTTAATTTACTTTGAAGATCAAGTTACTCTATCATTTGACTACGAGCGAGGCGACCATGCGATAATAGGAATATGACACAGGCTGGCTGGACAATTCTTCAAAATGAGCCTTGTTTAAGTAGGTATAAGGTTGGTAAACGTGGCTCATTTTTGTATTGACACCATTTTAGGTGATGGCTAATAATCACCCTTATTTCAGTTTACGTGACGCTAGAAAACCCGAGATAATCGAACGCAAACGTGTCCAGCCAGTTTGAAAATCGCTTTTCGCTGGTCTCTCAATCTCCGAACAGAAGGAATACCTAGTTTAGATTTTATGGTTAGGAATCGTTCCATTCGTTAGGTTACTAGGTATAAAAGAATCAATGATACGTGATAGATAACGTGTATTTTAAACAAACTCGTGTAATAACACAAAACATTTCGGGTGGTTTATTTCATAAAACTAAACCACTTTTGTTCGAGAACTTGCTAAAATGTCTTGATTTTTTCATATAAACTGCTCAGCTGATTAAGTCAATAAAATAAATTGATATTTGCATGGGCGTACCCAAGTTGGGGACTACCAAAGATCTCAGACGCGCGTCGCGGAGCGAAGCGGTCGTCTTTTGAACACAAAAGATGCGACGCATGTGGGGTTTCTTTGGTGAGTTCTTCTCCACAGAGTTTGCACTATGTGTAGTGAACTCACCCAAAAAAATGTAATGACGAAACTAAGAGATGTAACATCCAAAAGTTAATAAAGTATTTATTTCATTTGTTCCTCTGAGGGGACCACCCTCCAGTGACTTGATGCAATTTTTTTTATTGAACAGCGTTATAGGTATAACCATTTCGGCCAGAACACTCGCAGGTTATTATTGAAATATAGAAGAGGTCAGTCAGTAAAAAAACATTTTTAAAGGGGGATTTAAAAAAAAAACTATGTAGCATTGAAGGAATCCGTCCGAAGAAATCCGGCGAGTGACCCAGGGCCATAAAAGGATTAAAAAAGAAGAATCCACGAAGTGCACCTGGCGCCATCTATCGTCTTAATTAGAACTATCATTTTTATTTTTTAAAGAGCTGTCAGAAAATCCCCCATTCATACTGTTTCTCGAGTTAGTTAAATTGTGCTCCGACCTTAAGCAAAAGAAGGGTACGCCCATGGAGCCTTGAACGGGACAAAAGTTGTTCAGTGTTATGGACTGAACCTATTCGAGAGATTTCGTGTTACTTAACACTGCGTTTATGATTGAATAATACTTCGTCAGTGGAAAGGTAAAAGTACTAAAGCGCCAAATTGGCGAAAATGAGTTTGCGACAGTTCGATTGCATTTTTTTTGTGTCGATTAGTTTAAGTGATTTGTGAATCTGAGGACTTTTTTGGCGTTTTAGCCATCCAAAATTTTGGGTCTGATCGTTGGGCCGATGACTAAAGCGACGCTTTTGGTGTTAATTGTCTCTCTTGTAAAGTTGTACTTTGGCGCTTTAGTATTTTTACCTTTCCACTGACGCTATAAATATCTTGAGGTTAACAGACACATTTTTCACAATTCGCACTTGTAAGCACAATCATAATTTTCGTAATAAATCTACTGTTCATAATAATGTATCAAAAGCTACATACAATGCAACTGAGCAACATTTTTCATCATTGAGCTCGATTCTTGCCCGATTACGTTAAAAAGGTAATTTCCATACAGGGTGTCACAAAGATCCGAAATTATATTTAAAATTAAACTGAATATAGCTGCCCTTAAAAATTACATATTTTAAATTTCGGGCTTTCCATACGAAATAGATCATCATAATAGAATTGTTATTACCTCAATTATGTTCCCATAAAAGAGGGTCTAAAATGTTTTTTCACATGAAGACTTATCCATGTGACGCGACATCAAAAATATTATTTCATCTCTGTTACATACAATCGATCTTATTACAGCAACATTCATCGTTAATTTTAATAACATTAATTTGCCCGTTTCTTTCGCTGAATAAAAAAATACTTGCTTTATGCTCTTTCGGCTTAGGTATTTATTTTACTTTGGTATATATTTTGTCGATGGTATGTGTGATACACCCTGTATGAACAATTTTGTTTGATTTACATAGTTGTTATTATTAAAATTCTATAAATTTAGAAACAATGAGCAGTTAACAATTTATTACAAAATAAGTTATTATCTAGTTTCGTTACTTGCAAACATTAATTAAAGTAAAAAAAGAAAATAAATCAAGTTATTCACTTAAGCCCTAATTCCTGCAGTGGCAGCTCTTAAAATTTTAAGTCCATCTGTCTTTTTCCTCTTTATGAGTATAAAAATCAAAAGTTTATCTCCTGTCTCTTTTTTTCTTTAAAAGCTGAACAAGACGGGCGAAATACAATTCATACTGCGGGAATCAGCACCGGCAGCAACTTACTATACTAATTCATAACATTTCATATACCTAATCAACAATCTAATCATGTAAAGCCCAATGGCACTATAAACTTATACATACATCATCATTGTGTGGGTTGTAAGGCTGACAACCGACCTCACAAACCCTAGTACCAGTGTTATAAAGCTGCCAAAAGCCACTGACTTGGCTCGTGTAACGACTAGATAGTAGCCGGGACCAACGGCTTAACGTGCCTTCCGAAGCACGGAACCATCTTTCTTTTCGGACAATCAGGTGATTCAGTCTGCAATGTCCTAACCAAACCGGGGAAAGTATCACAAAGATATTTTTGCTTGACAGTGTCCCCACCAGGAATCGAACCAGGAACCTCCGTAATGGGCGTCGAAATCTCGGCCACTCGGTCACGGAGGCTGTTATACACACACATACATAACATTATTTGTAAATCTTAATTAACTCAAATCACTATTGTACTAAATCTTCTTGAGATCAAATTATACGACAAACTGAGTAGTAATTAGTTACCTCGCTAGCACACATTGATAATATCACGTGGACCAGGATAATAGATATCTTTATATACAACCACTATTTCTCCTGGTCAAAAAGAAAAATAAAAATGAGCAGGGTAGGTGTAGATGTTGGGGAAAATGGCAGGACAACATATGCCGGCCCGGGTCAGCTAGTATACAAAAAAAATATAGAAAAGAATTTGAATTTTTTCTTTGTTTTTTTTTTAATATCGTTAATGAAAATGTGTGTTTGTTTTGCCCTTCTTTCTTTCACCTAAGTCTTTCACGCAGCCAATAAACAAGGGCTTTTTACCGGAAAAGCAACGCAAGCGTAGTCGCAGGCGGACTGCTAAATAATCCTTGCTAATATTATAAACGCGAAAGTTTGGAAGTATGGATGTATGGATGGATGTTTGTTACTCTTTCACGCAAAAACTACTGAACGGATTGCGATGAACTTTGGAATGGAGATATTTTGTAACTTGGATTAACACATATAGGTTACTTTTTACAGGAAAAAGTCTTATTCCCGCGGGAAAATCTTACAGAACGCGAGCGTAGTCGCAAGTGGACCGCTAGTCTTTAATAAATACAAACTTTCGGAAAAGATAATGGTTTGGGTTTGGAGTAGCTCTAGGACATTCCAAAAATAGCAAAGATTTTTCCAAACGAAAACAAAGCGGATGCCAAATGTTACTTATTTCTGCAATCAACGTCTGTCTCTAGCTGACACTACCCTAGACAAGTTATAGGATTACTAATTCCTAGTATAGTAACGAAACGTTATCCTAATCTAATAAAAATTGCTCTAATATGAATTGAATGATTATGATTATGAAATAAAACTGTTAGTAGAATGACAAACATCTTGAAAGATTGTAGCGGGGAAGCACGGGATGCGATGGTGTCAATTTCACTTTCTGACGACCGTGAAAAAGGACAGGCGATTGTTAACCATTGTGAGCGCCAAATTTTATAGCGCAAATGTCAAGTTTTGACATGTGCAATGTAATTTCAAACGGCTTGTTTTAGGATCCCGCTTAAAATTGACATTTGTGACATAAAATTTAACGTTCAAAAGAGCCGACAATCTGCCGTCCTTTTTTATCGTCGTGGGTCAGAAAGTGAGAAGACTAATATTAAATACCAATGTCGGTTTTACGTACAACAGTATGTATGTGCGTGAACCAAACAAAGGTACAATACCAACTCAAGATGTTTGCCAAGCCAGATCCACGTGTGCATTCAGTGGCGGCGCAAGACCTAAGCTTAATGTGGGCAAGGTACATTTCGCGAGGCCCTCTGATGGTGCAAGAAGAAAGGAATATAAAACAAAAAATCACTTAAAATTAAACAGTTTTTCACTTATATTTAAACCGAATTTCTACTTATTGAACACGTGTTATCGTTTTAAAAATATATAATATATTACACTATTATTTATTTTAAAGGAACATGAAGCGATACTGCGTCTGCATGCGATAGGTACTTAGATTGGCTTTCTAATAAGGGGAAGTCCCGAGCTGTGCATGCACCGTGCATATTTATGAAGTGTTATTTCCGCTTTGCCGATTGAAGGAAAATAGATTCAAAAGTCGATGCTTTCGACTTCAATAGCTCTTGTGATCGACCGTTTCAGCACCCCTGATCTAGTATTACCTCTTGTTGCGGCTGTCAAGACGCATTGACGACAAAAAATAACCCCTTGTATGCGGCTGACAAGACGTATTGACACAGCGGCGCAGACGACGGTAAGCGTTGCAGACAAAGGAATGTTACAATATCGCGCGCGCCGCATATAAAATATTTACATACATAACATAAAAACTTGTAAAAATTAGCAGTAACGAATTTCGGGACTTCAACAATTCCCTCCGTGGTGTACTTGGTAAGCACGGAGGACGTGGGTTCAAATCCCGCAGGAGGTTTTATGTTTTTGGTTGTTTTTATATGATCAAAAATTATAAAAAAAACTACACTTATAAAGAAAAAAACAGCCATAAAGATAAATAAGCATGATTTTGTTTATCTCTTATCTAAGGTAATAATTAAGATAATACTTCGATAATAATCATAAAAATAAAAATAGCGAACGTCAAGCAGCTGATATTTGCGGAAATCGCGATATTAAATAGATAAAGAACATAACAACTAAAGCAATATTATAACAACACGGCGATGAATTTGATGAGTTTCATACCAATAAACTATAAAATAAAAATAAAACCTATTTGTAATTAAAAAGTAATTTCTTGTGACTCGTTGTTCATATTTTACAATTATAACTACGGCAAGTTCACATATTGAAACTTATATATTTTATTACAACTTGCGATCATTAAAATATTTCAATCAATAGTAAGCTGTAGTTAATAGGGGATCGGACTACTTTTATTTATTTTATAAATCCAAACTTCTTAGTTTCTGCTATCGAACACTAAAATAATTTTTGCTCTATCTTTAAAATTGACCGAGTTATAAAGGTTTGAAATTCAAGATTAGACAGAGAGGCACATACCCACTTGTGACGTCATTTGTTAGTAACGCCATATAATCTCAATATAAAAAAATGTTTTTGAAAGAGACAGACATATTGAAACTTTAAAAATCACTGTAAATTGGTTTTTCAACCGATTCTGTTTTTTCTGCGCGAATCGTCTGCTACTAATCTATATTTTAAAAATAATTAATAAAATATGGTAAATTCATAGATATGGTGAACAGTCCGATCCCCTATTGTATTATCAATATTCAGTTACAATTCCACAACAGTTTTACATGATAAACGCGAATTATTTTGTTTTCAACATTATAGCGTGAAACCTTCTTACCGTTTGCAATATCCATTAATATTATACACAATAGAAAAACTTGTAAAAATTCTACACATAGATTTCTGTTGAACTTCGACTCAGCTGACAGAAAATTTCCCATTTCTATCTTCATTTCCGTCTGGGCTGTTCAAAATAACAAATACTTTAAAGTTCACTGGTTTTAAGAATAAGGGAGCTAGTGCCGTAAAAAAAACTCAAATATTCACCTAGCAACATTATGGCAAGCCGTGGAATTCGAAGTCTGTGTACAGCTTGTCGACTCTATCGTAGACGTCGTCACACGACGCCAGCATCTGTGGAAGCACCTCCATCGCTGCAGTCAGCTGTTCTTCTGACCCGAAGATCTGTGGGAGAAATATTGCCATGTTAATAGAAATAAAAAAACTTCCTAAAGGCAATGTTCATCATCAACAGCTCATATACGTCCCCACCGAGGGGCTCGAGCCTACCCTGGATTAGGGCAAAACTATCGATAGTATCGATAGTTTATGCAATATTGAGGAGCAATACTATCGATACTATAGTTTTTACTTAAAATATCGATAGTATATCGATAGGCTATCGATATTGGACTATCGAGCGGCAACACTAGTAACAAGTTATAGTACATTATATTATTTGTAATATAGGTACATTGCATAGTCAATTCGCCTAAACCTTAAGCCCTTGTCGTTTTATCCACGGAGACTAATCGTCTACGCAATGTACGCCAATTTGTACTTGTAATTTGTAACTTGTAGACGTAGTACGTACTATTAAAACAAAACAAAAAATATGTTTATTTCTTTAAACAGACAGCATTATATATTATGTGCTTGTAGCTTCGTGAAACGGCGGTCGCGGTTAAATCCCGACCACATAATATTATTCAGTAAATGTTACGGCTCCTTCGGTATTTGCCTCTTACATTATAGATAATTTATCCTTCAGGTGTGCTGACGTAGTAGATATCAACGTAATAATATTAAGTATTGTCTAGCTGGCTGATAACTCATCGATTACTGATTAAAACTTAACAAGTGCAATTGACATTTTCCCCTATTTAAGCATATCATCAACAGCTCATAATAGGCTCAAGCCTACCCTGAATTAGGGCGATCAGGCCTTAGTCGATCACGCTGGCCCAGTGCGGGTTGGTCGACTTCACACACAACCTTTGAATTTCTTCGCAGGAGTGTACAGGTTTCATCACGATGTTTTCCATCACCGTAAGAGCGTTTCGGAAACACATTGGGACGTGGTGGGGATCGAACCCGCGTCTCCCGGAGGGGAGGCAGCAGCCCTAGCCACTACAACACCGACGCTCTCTTTTTAAACATATTATATCTACCTACAACATTAAGTAAAAAATGCAAAACCTCTCGGGCGGTAGCTCAAGCATTGATTTAAAAAGGAAAACATCGTAAGGAAACCTGCACGCACCTGCGAAGAAATTCAAAGATTGTGTGTGAAGTCGACCAAGACACACTAGGCCAGCCCAAGGTCAGCTCGAACCCCTCAGTGGGGACCTAGTGACCTGATAACACGCGTATGCCGTCGTAATAGGGGATCGGACTGTTCACCACATTTTATGAATTTACCATATTTTATGAATTATTTTTGAAATATAGATTAGTAACAGACGATTCGCGAAGAAAAAAACAGAATCGGTTGAAAAACGAATTTACAGTGATTTTTTTAAGTTTCAATATGTCTGTCTCTTTCAAAAACGATTTTTAGTATGGAGATTATATGGCGTTACTAACAAATGACGTCACAAGCGGGTATGTGCCTCTCTGTCTAATCTTGAATTTCAAACCTTTATGGTAAATTTTAAAGATAGAACAAAAATTCTTTTAGTGTTCAAAAGCAGAAACTAAGAAGTTTGTATTAATAAAATAATAAAAAAGTAGTCCGATCACCTATTCAAAGATTATGTGAAGTCGACCAAGACACACTAGGCCAGCCCAAGGTCGGCTCGAGCCCCTCAGTGGGGACCTAGTGACCTGATAACACGCGTATGCCGTCGTAATTATCGACCAGCAGCATAATAGCCGTGAATGGCGCTAATTTGCGTAATTGTACGACCTTCAGCTGCGACGCGAATGAACACCAATCAAATGAAATTATACTTATAAATCAAAGCTGGCGTAGTCAAGGCAAAAAAATACTACATAATATTTTAGCACGTTGGAATATATCTCCTATAGAGATTATTTTATTATATATACGACTCATCAACAGCTCATATATGTCCCCACCGAGGGGCTCGAGCCTACCCTGATTTAGAGTGATTAGGCCTTAGTCACACTCGCCCAGTGCGGGTTGGTCGACTTCACACACAAACTTTGGATTTCTTCGCAGGTGTGTGCTTGTTTCATCACTTTCCTGATATGCTCCCTTTACATCGAGCCATAAGCCCTGTCTCGCGCTTCTTTTACCTCTACGTCGAGTCTACGGTTTCTGACTCGCTTCTATTACCTTTAAGTCGAGTTCATCTACCCCATATTAACGAAATTAATCCTTCACCGCTTATGTACGTTTATTCGACGCTCTTTGAATTCGAAATTCGAAAACACATTGGTACGTGATGATGATCGAACCCGCGTCTCCCGGACGGGAGGCAGCGGCCCTAACCACTAGACCACCGACACGCTCTGAAGTATACGACTAAATTATAATAAAGGAAACTATAAATTTTATTTACTTAATTCGTTTTCATGTTCATGTGGGTTGCAAAATCGATAAGCGATTCCGGAAACTATGGTAGCGTGCTAATTTAGACAATCATTTCTTCCAATAATTTAGACAGTGATTTCTGTAAATAGGGTATCGGACTACTTTTATTTTATTTTATAAATCCAAACTTCTTAGTTTCTGCTATCGAACACTAAAATAATTTTTGCTCATCTTTAAAATTGACCGAGTTATAAAGGTTTGAAATTCAAGATTAGACAGAGAGGCACATACCCACTTGTGACGTCATTTGTTATTAACGCCATATAATCTCCATACAAAAAATCGTTTTTGAAAGAGACAGACATATTGAAACTTTAAAAAAAACACTGTAAATTCGTTTTTCAACCGATTCTGTTTTTTTTTCTCGCGAATCGTCTGCTACTAATCTATATTTTAATAATAATTCATAAAATATGGTAAATTTAAGAACAGTCCGATCCCCTATTAAAAGTGAAATAAAATATTGACCATATTAAGGTGTTTCTTTAATAAGCAAGATAAAACTTAGCAGTTCAAATCAAACGTCTATTTTCAAACTACTTTAAAGATAAAGAATTTATCATCGTGTCGTTATAAAAGTAAACTTATAGTAAGAATAATGATTCGTATTCTCGTCCCTCGCGGACCTGATTGTGGTCAAGAGTAAGCCCATCAACTAATAAAAAAAAAAAAGAATAAAGATTACTGCTATTTTACTATCAACAGTGAATACTTATCAGCTACTGGTATCGGTTATTCAGTTTTATTGCCATTAAAAGTAGATATTTATACTTTTAATGACAATAATACTGAATAACATTTAATATTTATTTAAGCTAAATATCTAAATAAGTTGCAATGCGATATAAAAATAAAAGATTAGAAAGTTAATAATGATGGAATGTTTTGATAGTGAAAACCTGGTAAGTGCGAGTGTAATAGAATTTGTTTTTAAAGAACTTTATTTATTATTGTAACTTTTAAATTATAGAAAATAGCAAGTTATATTCCAGATACTATAAAATTAACTTGAAAATCTGGCCTGGCCAGAACAAACAGGCTAACAACGAGATCTCCGAAACACGGAAAAAGCTTTAAGGCTCTAGACAGACAGACTGCGATTCAACTGCAATCCGACTGACAAATTGCAGTCCATGACGGGCGTTGAGCATGCAGTTTCATCGCAGATCGCAGTCAACTGCATACAAACTGCACCTGAACTGTAATTTGGCAGTCGGATTGCAGTTGAATTGCAGTCCGTTGTCTAGAGCCTAAATTAAAACCACATACGCCAACCGCGAATTGTTCAGTCCTGCGTTTGCTTCGAAATCAATCATTACGAAATTATCGCTGATACCGCAGATATTCGGAACGGGTCAAAACCAACCAGCTCGGCGTCGCTTCTGCCTACGAAGTTCGGGGTCGCGGGTTCGAATCGCGCTCAGGTCATCAAATAGCTCATTATACATCTCCACTAAGGGGCTCACGTCTGCCTTGAATGTGTGCTTATGTTGACTTCACACACACCCTTTGAATTTCTTTTTAGGAGTGTGCACTTGTGCAGGTTTCCGCACGATTTTATCCTTCACCGTAAGAGCGTCGAACGTAGGTATATATGAATTCGAAAACACATTGGTACGTGATGGGGATTGAACCCGCGCCTCCCGGACGGAAAACAGCGGCCCTAGCTACTAGACCACTGACACTGCTACTCATCATCATCATCGTGTGGGTTGTAAGGTCGACTACCGACCTCACAAACCCTGCGGTGTCAGTGTTATAGAGCCGCCAAAGGCTACTGACTTGGCTCATGTAACGACTAGATAGTAGCCGGGACCAACGCGCTTAACGTGCCTTCCGAAGCACGGAATCATCTTTCTTTTCGGACAATCAGGTGATTCGGCCTGCAATGTCCTAACCATACTGGGAAAAGTCTCACAAAGAGGGTTTTGCTTGACAGTGTCCCCACTGGGAGTCGAACCCGGAACCTCCGTAATGGGCGTCGAAATTTCGACCACTCGGCCACGGAGGGTCATTACATTATACTCCTACTGACAATAAAATTCTAAATTCAAAAACACATTGGTGGCATTTAAACACGCTGGACGGGAGGCAGGCACCTTAACCACTTCACCACCAACGCTCCGAGGCATATTCTAATATCTTATTCTTCGTCCGAGAGTCACAGAGTCCGCAGATCGTGCAGTGAACTCACCCAAAAAAAAAGTAATGACGAAACTAAGAGATGTAACATTAAAAGTTAATAAAGTATTCATTTCATTTTGTCGTATCCTCATGATTGAGGGTCGTGACCACCAAAAGACGCGTTGCGAGACAGTTCTTTCCAGGTGCATCTATCTTGGGCAAGGTGTCATCTATCTTGGGCAATTTTTATATAATACATTGTCAATACATACCTTATAGAGCAGGTCGGGTCTGGAAGGCAGTGCGTGCATGGCAAGAGTGGCCGCTTTCCTGATGTACCAGGGGTGGAACTCAGCCAGGGTCTCCGAATACGAAGACTGGCAGGTGGAGCACGTGCTAGCGTCATCTGCTGCTTCGCTGAGGCGCTTCAGGAAGAGCCGGATGAAGTCTGTGGTAAATAGAGTTCACACAAGTTATTGTTCTCTCTCTCTTTTCAATCAATCAATGAGCCTATTGCAGTTCACTGCTGGACGTAGGCCTCCCCAAGGGCACCGCAAAGCGCACGGTCACCTGCTTTCCTCATCCAGCCACCACCAGACGACCTTCCTCAGGTCATCAGTCCAGCCTTTTCCATTCGAGAACCCTCTCTCTTTTACTTATTGATCATAAACCATTGTAGGGGGACAGGCGTCTCCTAGAAGTTTTCTTTTGCCATTTAAATTACTAAAGTAAAAGTAAAACACAAGCAATGGATCATAAAATACTTTTTCTTTGTATTTAACCCTTAAGTAGGCGCGCTAAAAAAGTTACTGTACACCCCTCGCGCCTACTTATTTGTTTAAGTAAATAAAACACAAAATATATGCAAATCAGACTTTTAGTGACTTCTAGTGATGACATTATAACCCAGGTTATATGCAATTATTAAGGTAGCTGGAAAATCATGAGGGTAACATTAAAAATAAAAAAGTTCTGAACCTTTAAACATGCGTTGGGGTGTAAATCACCCCATGCACCAGGGTTAATTAAAGTCACTTAACTAGTTCCCCGTAAGCCGTTTGGTGACGGCAGAGTAGAATACATTTGTCACAAACTCTCTTCCTGTGGGTGTCATAAGAGGCGAATTAGGGACTACACATTGAAAAGGCAGCAGCACTCTCTGATACAGTAACCTTTTAATCTGCGATCTCCAACCCGCTTGCCAAGCGTGGAGATTATGGCAAAACCCTCCACTTAAGTAGAAGAGGCGCATAGTCGAGCAGTGGACTGTAATGGGCTGTTAATGTTGATGTTGAACTAGTTCTACATATATTAAATTTATAACTTTTGTACTTTTTCTTTGTTTCAGAATTTACTTTGGTGTTTATTTTTCCATCGGGTGAAACTGAAGTCTAACACAGCCCCTATAATGTGTAAAATAAAAATACTTACCCAAACCTCTATGCAACCGTAGCATAGTCCGGGAGCCAGACACAAAACCGCTCTTTTCATGCAAACTAGTTTCTTTTTCATACTTCATCATTTTCTTAAAGGAGTCGTAGTAAACTTTGTTGTCACCCTCTCTGAGCTTATCCATTATTTTGATTTTGGCTCTCACATCGCTGCTAACAAACGAGAACACTGTGCCTATTAAGTTGAGGAATCTGGAATAGAGATTTTTTGTCAGTAAGGGTAATAAAAGAAATATATAAAGGCAAGAAATCTTGCCTTTGGAGGCCTTTTTTTTAAATGCTTTCAGTCTATTTATGAAGAAAATAAAATTTTGTAATTTTATTTATTTAAAATAAACAGAAACAAAAACGGACAGGCCAAAATAAGGCAACTTAAAAAAGCTTATTTTTTAGTTGGAACTTTGCAGGGGATTAAGTATTAAAGAACTGTACTATAAATAAAAAGTCACCAACATTCTAAACAGATAATTTATTATCTATGTTCATCAAAAGCTTATATATATATATGTATGTTTTATAGGTATGTCCCCACTAAAGGGCTTAAGCCTACAATTAGGGTAATCAGGCCTTCCTCGGCCAGGCTGGCTCAGTGTGAAGTGGACCTCTTATATCCATGTTATAGATTTTTATTAAGCAACAAGCTATTATGAATTTAATAAATTACATAAAGAAAATTACATGTCTAATTAGATTAATAAAATTTGTTGATATTTTGTAGGTACTACCTTACATAAGCATTTTACGTTAAACTGGGTCATAGTCTTAGATCGGTATTATGTAGGTAGGTGCTTTGACTTTACCAACTATTTTTTATAGGTAGGTAGCAACATTTTTAATTTTTACAGAATATTTTATAATTTCTTCAGTTTTGTAAAATG
The DNA here is from genome assembly GCA_951230895.1 of Carpatolechia fugitivella. Classification (NCBI taxonomy): domain Eukaryota; kingdom Metazoa; phylum Arthropoda; class Insecta; order Lepidoptera; family Gelechiidae; genus Carpatolechia; species Carpatolechia fugitivella. The sequence continues at coordinate 12,517,297 of OX579664.1, forward strand.
TAATACAAAAAGAAAGAAGGGAAGATAAGTGACATTTTTATGGTGTTTGCAAGCAAATAGTCTTGAAACCAGTCATCAAATCCTTATGGAAAAAAATTGCAGTCTTACTTGACAAGTTCATTGTATCCATCTATGTAAGCCTCAATCACAACGTCGTCGTCCTCCTTTAGGCTTCGCTGGAAGGACTGGTGGACGTAGTGCAAATCCAAAGCCTGCTCGTTAGACATTTTAGTAAATTACTAAATGAATTTAACTACACGAAAATATTACAAAATCTACGCTACATGAATATGACCGACCGACAATAAAATCGCTGACTGACTGATTGATTTGATTGGCTGGCTGGCTGCTAGCTTCTAGCTAACTGTCAAATGTTGGTTACTCGTTCACTGACTGACTGACTAGACTTCATTCATTCACTCATTGACTGAATGGGATGTGGTGTATTACACGCCAGAACCTCCATCAAAGAATTCATCGATTCAAAGTTGGTATAGTAATAAAATATCAAACTTAATCAAGATAGTCTCGAGCCCCTTGGTGGGGACGTATATTAGCTGTTGATGGTTTTTAGGTACTTTTTAAATGACTTAAAATTTAGTCATCCATTAAAGCGCAAAATTATGGACAGCTGCATTCTCCCAATCCTCACACGGTGCACCGAGCCATGGAGCGCAGTATACTGGGTCTGAAACTGACCAATCGAGTCAGAAACAGCATGCTGCGTTCCAAAATTCAAATCGCTCATTCATGCCCCGCAGATAGCCGCCAAGCTAAAGTGGGACTGGGCTGGTCGCGTCTGTCTGCCACCAGTCCAGTCCAGTAATACAAAATTATATTTCTAATTTTAAACCAATCATGACATTCACAGGATACTCTCTGGATGTACTCTGGTACTCTGTCTGGTAGGTCTGTAAGTAGTTATTGAGAGTATGAACTATGAATCCCCACTTCAGTGGGTAATTGACGGCTCCGTAGCCCGGGTGGTAATGTATCTGCCTCCAACGCACAGTGTCGCGGGTTCGAATCCCACCCAGGGCAAACATTCGTGTGATGAGCATTTATGTTTGCCTTGTGTCTGGTTGTTGTTTATCTATATTAGTATGTATTTATCTATTTGTGTAATGTATATCAGCTGTCTGGTACCCATAGTACAAGCTCTGCTTAGTTTGAGATCAGATGGCCGTGTGTGAAGATGTCCCCACATATTTATTATTATTATTATTTATTAATATTAATTAATGTACTTCAGTACATTGACTCGTTCCCTTGAAATTGTGTTTTCGGGATTTTTACAATAAAGGAGAACCAATATCAAAGAAAGAAAGTGCACTCTAGCATCCCACGGACACCTCGTGTATACTATCTTTGAAGATCCAAGGGTACCAATTTCGATATAATATTTTGGTATACGTAAATAGATAAATTCCTTGGTGGGAATTCTGCCATGCACTACACTGATATGCTACTGACTTACTGACTGACTGACTGATGAATGACTGAACGAAGTACGAACTTCAGTTCATTCATTCATGAACTGATGATTGGTGATGAATGAGTGAGTGAATGGCATTGATTAAATTAAATGAAATGAAAGGTGAGTAGGTATCGTTTTACTTTGCAATTTTGCATTTTACTTATTTGTGGCAATATGCAAGTGGATATTACAATTATTTCGTTGTGAAATTGAAAAGTGATGAATCTTTGACATTTTAATACCTCGACAAGCCGAACCAACAAAACGAGCGAACCAATTTTTTGTGAAGTCCACCGGCGGTAAGTATTTTTTTATAAAAATGGTGTCTTTTGGTGTTTTGCGCCGTATTATTGTACGCAGTTTTCTATACCTTGCACGAAACAAGTTCCGTTTCATATTTAGCGGCTTCTATGTGATTGTTTAGCTATTTATTACGCATCGAAATTAATCTAAAATCTTCAAGGTTTGAATGATGTAAACAAGCTCCTCAGGGTTTCCCCTCGATCTCATTGCGCACACTCGAGCACTTTCGGTAATATCTGATGCTATAGCTACATCATTGCTGTTTTAGTACCTAGGTTCTGATTTACTGTCCCAAATAAACAGCAATGTAGGATCCAAATAAGTCACTAGAAAGATGCAATCACTACTTCACTAATCACTCGAATTTTGTACAGCAACAATACGAGTATCACTTTCATTATCTCTCTCTATTCTGTTTCACTGCAAAAATATTTTGTTATCAAGCAGGAAACTGAGTGTTAGATAGTGTTTCATTTTGTGAAATAGGGAAGAAATCTCTTTTTAAATGCGTGTTGCTGCTGACATCCAAAAGTACCTTCCAATAAAAAAAATACGCTTAGCAAAGCACCTGAACTAACTTCCTGAACTAATTATTGTTTAGAAAAACAAACAATTGAATGCTTACAAAATAAAATTTATTGATCTTTATCTCTCTTTTACATATTTTTTTCTTACAGCTTCATTCCAAAATGGAATCTTTAGCATCAAAACGCGATGCCAATGAAGAGGAATCCTTCATAATTCTCGGTTCCTCTCCCGGCACTAGCTTGGACTTCAAGTGTGATGGTATTGATGGCCCTTCGCTAGATCACGGAGTCCTCAGTGACGCCATGAAAGACCTACCCGAAGAGGCAAGTAGCGCTTTCAAGGCACATTTCCAACTTAATGAAGGAGTGAGTAGCATTTATGTTGTAGTCTTTCTGTTAATAATTTATCTGTTTTCTTTACGGTTTGCATGGAAGACGCATGTTCTATTTAACATTATTTTTGTTGAATGTTCTTACAAAAAATGCTGCTTTAGCAATCACGAGTATTCTCCAACCCTACACCGGCAGAGTTGTCACCTCAAAGACAGAAGCCAATTTTATAAATATTAAATTGAATTGAATGTTCTTTTTTAAATCATTAGTATGGGTTGTCAGATCGATGATCAACCCCACTTTATAGTGCAAACTCGTCACGTGCATTGCAAATCTCACCTTTACTACTATGGGATAAAGACCATCTCAAGGTCAAAGTCCAGTTGCATGTGTTGTCTACTGTACCAAGTTACCTGCTACAAATCGGTCACATTAACCTTTTACAGAAAAAGCATTTGTTTTTTATGATGGCTTTTAAGTGTCTAACATTACCTATATATTGATGGTTATTGTTTTTATTAAAGTAAGTAAGTAACACAGAAAAAAAGTTAGTTAAAAGTCAGTAAGTTAGTTAGTTTAAAGTTATAATTATTAATGCTATGGGTAAACAAAACAAACATTGGTATTTTCAAAGTCAAAGTCAAAGTCAAAATTTTTTATTCAAATTAAGATTTTTACTAATAATTTTTCGACGTCAAAGCTATCATGGATGGCACGTTCACTACCAGTGTACGCCCTCTTTTTCGAGACAAAACAAGTGATTCTGTTTTAATGGGGCAATAATGAGTTCTTTCACTTTCTAAGTTCAGTTTTATCACAATGATGGTTTATTATTACAGCTCATTATTGTGGATTAAGATTGAGTTTATACTCTATAGTTATACCCTGATTTTTAGTTATTTTAGATGGACTAAAGTGACAGCTGCAAAGGTAGTTTTTTTTTAATGTTGCAAGCTGAAGATCATAGGGATGTGACATGACTCAACTTATAAAAAAATTTAAAATGGAAAAGAGCCCAGGGCCAGACAATATAACCAATGAAGCCTTAAAACTAGGAGCCCCATTACTAATAACTTTCTTAGTTAATTAATTATTTCAAATGGTCTTGGAAACAGGAGAAGTTCCACATCAGTGGTGCAAATCAGATATAGTTCTACTATATAAAAAAGGCGACCCGAAAGACATTGGCAACTATAGACCAATTAGTCTATTATCGAGTATCTATAAATTATTCTCATTAATGCTTTTAAACCGAATAACAGCTAAAATAGATGACAAACAACCATTGGAGCAGGCAGGCTTCCGCTCTGGTTTTTCCACAATGGACCATATACAAACCATCGAGCAACTAATTGAGAAATACAATGAATTTAACCAACCCTTATACATAGGCTTTATAGATTATCTTAAAGCCTTTGATAGTATCACCCACTGCTCCATATGGAATGCATTACGATCATGCGACATAGAAGAGAATTATATAAAAATCATCCAAAGTATTTACTCACAGAGCACAAGCATGATACGTTTAGAAAGCAGAGGTGACGAAGATAACGGATACATAGACTTGAAGAAAACGGTAATGGAAACATGTATACTACCCTGCCTCACTTATGCAAGTCAAACGTGGGTGTATACTAACAAGGTTAAAAACAGGCTACTCTCAACACAACATGCGATGGAAAGGAGCATCTTGGGACTAAGAAAAATACAAAAAGTAAAGAACCAAGACATTCGAAGGAAAACAAAACTCACGGACGCTCTTAAATTTGCTTTGAAAACAAAATGGCAGTAGGCAGGCCATGTCGCTCGGTACACTGACTCGAGATGGACACTGAAACAACAGAATGGACAGGCCCCCCAGGAAAAAGGAACATAGGAAGACCAAGAAAGCGATGGAAAGATGACATAGTAAAAATAGCTGGGAATAACTGGATACAGAAAGCAAAAAATAGAAAGGACTGGAAGGAGTTTCATGAGGCTTTTACCCGGATGGGAACCGAACTAGAAGAATAATTTAAGATACTAACCTAGATTAAGAGTAAAGACTAACAGCACTGTATTTAATTTTCTCATTTTGTTTTAGTTTTTAGTTTGGTAATAATAAAAGCTTTATTGTTATTATTATTATATTGAGCTAGTTCGTTGTATCGTTGCAACAAGACACCTGGATTTAAATTTACTTAATATGGTTGTAATACGAATTGACGTACCGTTAGCACTAATTCATATACATAAACAAGTAGGTATGTGTGTGTGCCTCAAAGTATGTATGCCATTTCGAATGTTTATTTTCGTTTACTAGCAAAGTATGTTAATTACGTAATGTACAGTATTGATTACATGCAAAATGTGTGACGTATTCTGTTGCGTATAAGCATTTTGTAAGTAAGTTCTAGGTATAGTAATGTATAAACATTCAATTAATAATCATTCACTACATAAAATTATTTACTTAATTTACTGAATTAAAAACAAATTATTTTATACAGTGATTATAATAATTGACCGAGCGAGCGAAGCGTCTCTGCTTCAGCTTGGCCAAATTTGCTTTTGTATGTCCATCTGTTTGTGGATTTGTTTGTTTGTTTCACTCTACAGGTCGCGTTTCTCAACCGATTCTCGTGAAATTTTGTGAGCAGGTTCGATAAATTAATCGATTTTTTTTATGGAGCCAGTTTTTGGAAATTTTAAAAAATGACTGTGTTATGGGGGTTGCCAGTTGACAAGGTCTACCGCTGAGGCTGTTTTCCTCTACAGGTCACATTTCTTAACCAATAAAATAAGATAAAATAAAAATAATAAAAAATAAAAATAATAATAATAATTTATTAATAAAAAATCAAGGGGTTGGGGATGTTTGTGGAGAAAAAATAAAAAATAAATATGAAAAGATATACAGACTCGCGAGGTCTACAGCTCACAGAGCCACTAGTTTATGAATTGTGGAGAATAAAAAAGTTAATTATTAAATGTATTTTTACCCACGACGACGGACGTTGTTATCTTTGTAGCCCTGTTATGTATTCATGACCTAAATTTATAAATTTTATTTTTAACACTTCACTATGCTTACATAACATAATTATTATTGTAGTTTACTAATCTACACAAAAGTAATGCAAAATATTTCATTAAAACATTAATCATCATCGTGTGGGTTGTAAGGTCGACAACCGACCACACAAACCCTGGTGTCAGTGTTATAGAGCCGCCAAAGGCCACTGACTTGGCTCATGTAACGACTAGATAGTAGCCGGGACCAACGGCGTGCCTAAAACATTAATAACAAAACTGCAATGTTTTGGAGTCATCCTGGATACTGAACTTGCATCACTACTCCGTTTGTGATGGACTTTACTCATTTCTTCTAATCTTTCCAGCCTTCCGCGACCAGCCTTATGGTTGCCAGCACTCTAATCACCGATGATAAAAGCACAGAAGAACTACAGAAGCAATTTGGTGAATTGCTGGACGAGAACATCATATTGAAGGAAACTTTGAAGAAGAACAATGATAGCATGAAGGAGCAGTTCCTCATGATCGCGTCCTGCCAGGAGGATATGATGAAAACTCATCTGGTGCACAAGGAGAAGTTTGATGAGACAAGAGAGCTGGTTGAAAAGGTATAAGTTTGCTTCAGTCTCATTTGAGATGCGTAGATTTCTTCATACTTACTCCAAAAAAATTAAAAATTAAATAAGTTTTTTTTACGGATACGGTCGCTCGTTACGAATATATTATACAATATTTTCAAATCGAAAGTATAGGAGTAAGTGAAGTATTAAGATTTTAGACAGAAATAGATTTAAAAAAAATATGCTCTTCTACTCTTGTAATTTACTCTTATTCACTTGCTTTTATTTAAAATTAATTACAACTTTACCACCTATATTATTCTTCTTGCATCTCGTAATCTAAATCAGTCCAACCCAGATGCTTAACCAAGGATGCCCTATCAATCAATAGGGGATCGGGACTGTTCACCATATTTTATGAATTATTTTTCAAATATAGATTAGTAGCAGACGATTCGCGAAGAAAAAAACAGAATCGGTTAAAAAACGAACTTACAGTGATTTTTTAAAGTTTTAATATGTCTGTCTCTTTCAAAAACGATTTTTTGTATGGAGATTATATGGCGTTACTAACAAATGACGTCACAAGTGGGTATGTGCCTCTCTGTCTAATCTTGAATTTCAAACCTTTATAACTCGGTCAATTTTAAAAATAGAGCAAACATTCTTTTAGTGTTCGATAGCAGAAACTAAGAAGTTTGGATTTATAAAATAAAAAAAAAGTAGTCCGATCCCCTATTTTCTGACTATACAGCTTCGTCAAGAGAACAAAAAGCTGAAACTCGACGTGGCTCGCTTGGCTGAAGCCGAAGGTCAGAAGTCGACCAGCCTGGGCAAGTCCTCACTCGCTTCGGGGGACGGTAGCTCAGGCCCCATGTCGGCACTGGAGTTTGTGACGTCACCTGATGACGACACCATTAACAAACTTACCGCCCAGCTGGAGTTGGTGGAGAAACAACGTAGACAGGTCAGTATCCTAAAGTAAAAGTGCCAGTTTTAAAAACTTGTAAATACATATTATGTCATTTTTAACACAATATTTTATCTAGTAAGTTTTTCACAACACATGGCGGCCCGCCCTCGATTTTACTGCACTAGTGCGGTAAGGAAGCCATTACGTGCATGTTTACATTAAGTACAAAATGAATGCGAGTAAACTACCTTAACATTGCGAGAGAAGTTCCTCTGTGGGGGGGGGACCGGTGTATTCGTAGAACTATTCGTGTAGTAGTTCGGATATACAGCCTCCGTGGCCGAATGGTCGAGATCTCGCCGCTCATTACGGAGGTGACTACTCCAGACCGTATTTTCTTTCACGCATTCGAATCAGACCTCGTGAAAGCGTCGGTGGTCTAGTGGCTAGGGCCGCTGCCTCCCGTCTGGGAGACGCGGGTTTGATCTCCACCACGTACCAATGTGTTTTTGAATTTCGAATTCATATGTACGATTATTCGACGCTCTTACGGTGAAGGAAAACATCGTGATGAAACCTGCACACTCCTGCGAAGAAAGTCAAAGATTGTGTGTGAAGTCGACCAACCCGCACTGGGCCAGCGTGGTCGACTAAGGCCTAATCGCTCTAATTCAGGGTAGGCTCGAGCCCCTCGGGGACGTATATGAGCTGTTGATGATGTTGATGCGAAACCGCTCTCAATCAAAGTTCACTGGTTGGTTTGTTGACCGAGCGCGAGCGAAGCATCTCCGTTTCAGCTTGGATAAAATTGCTTTTGTATGTCTATCTGTCCATCTGTTTGTTCTCATCTACAGGTTGCGTTTCTCAACCGATTCTCGTGTAATTTTTTGAGCAGGTTTGATAAATATATAGTTCTTTTTTGGCGATTCAGTTTTTGGAAATTAAAAAATGAATCACGTGAGGATTGAAAACGTAAAAAGTCATAAATCATGTTTGATTGAAATGGCTTTCGAAAAAAGAGGTCACAGGGCCTCTAGTGTTATTGTGTGCTCTCTGTGAACCAACTATTAGTTCTGCTCACCTCTAAGGATAGGAGCGTAGTTTTTTGTATGGTTCACTCTTTTATTCAAAATCAAAAATATTTTATTCGAATTAAGATTTTTACAAATCATTTTTCGACGTCAAAGCTATCATGGATGGCACGTTCACTACCAGTGTACGCTCGCTGTGTAGAAGAACGGCCAGATGAAACTTCACAGGAATCGTATCTTTGATTTTAAATATATAAAGACTATACATAAGTCATAATTACAATCTACTCCGCTGATCTGGAACAACAGTTGACCAGACGTTTTTATCATCTAAGTAATCATTTATCGTTTAATAGGCCTTAGAATATAAATACATTAAAAATTCCAGGTGATAGTCGAGAACGAGAAGCTGACGTGGCAGAAGGAGTCTCTGGAACATATCGTGGACGCCATCACCAAAGAACGCGATGACCTGAAGGAAAAACTAAAGAACTTGGAAGTAAGTTTGTAGTAGGAAATCATCAACAGCTCATACACGTCCCCACCGTGGGGCTCGAGCCTACCCTGAATTAGGGCGATTAGGCCTTAGTCGAACACGCTGGCCCAGTGCGGGTTGGTCGACTTCACACACAACCTTTGAATTTATTCGCAGGAATGTGCAGGTTTCATCACGATGTTTTCCTTCACCGTAAGAGCATCGAATAAACGTAAAGTCGACCAATAAATTGGTTTACCACCCTAAGGTTGAAAGTCAGTTGCAAATTATAGAACAACAAAGATTATTTTCGTTTGCAGATCTATCTGTCAGATACCGAGTATAAACCTTATTGAAATTTTCGATAACTAGGAAATTGAATGAAAAATGGTAAACCACTTTCTTGGGCGACCTTACATATGAATTCGAAATTCGAAAACACATTGGTACGTGGTGTAATTCAAGGTAGGCTCGAGCCCCTCGGTGGGGACGTATTTGTGCTGTTGATGACAGTAATGATACTAAAATGTTATACCACCAGTATAAATACTGGTAAATTGATAACGGTAGAAGTCCCTGACTATGATTATGACATTGTTTCAGTTACAACAGTCATCCGTTGAGAATGACTACATACATAAAGTCAACCTTCTGAACAACACTATACTAGATTTGAACGTCAAACTGGACGCTGCTAGCCATTCTATGGTAAGTTATCCACGGGGAGTGGTCCAAAATTTTTTTTTTTAATGTTTATACTAAAACATAAAATAGGGAATATGCTTAAAAACAATATTAGTTTTTTTCGTAATTCATCTAGAAGTATACAAAAATAGAATACTGACAGTCAAAACAGAATCGAAATTGATCGAAAAACAAACTAGATACAATATTATTAAACAAATATATCTGTCCCTCTTACTAAAACAAAATTTTCTATGGCGGATGTATGGTCCGCGTGACATATGACGTCACATGTCACGTCGGACCTCTCTGTCTAACCATCAACTTTGAAGCCTTTTTGTTTCTGAGCAAGATATTTGAAACAATATTTTTTATGTGTTTATCTGGAACTTGAAATATTTCGATTAATGAATTTAGAAAAAATATGCATATTCCCTATTAAAACTAAACATTACATATTTATTAAAATTTATAGAATACAAATTATTATTTAGTGTAATAAACATGCACCAAAGCCTCAAAGGACAACATTTTGAACCGTAACAACCGTTCACCTTACTTGATACAAGGAAAACACATAGATAACATAATTATTATAAATTCTTAGTATAAATGTATCTTATACTTATCTATTTCATAGTACATTAGTATTTCATTGTAATCTTTCAGTCAAGTATATCGTCCGAGGAATTGTCCAAACGCGACGAAATGACCAGACAGCTCGAGTCGAAGGTGTCCACTTTGCAGAACGATCTCAAACACGCGCAACTGAAGATACTTGACCTGGAGAGTGTCAAGGTAAGTTATTATCGTCATCGTGTGGGTTGTAAGGTCGACTACCGACCTCACAGACCCTGGTGTCAGTGTTATAGAGCCGCCAAAGGCTACTGACTTGGCTCGTATAACGACTAGATAGTAGCCGGGACCAACGGCTTAACATGCCTTCCGAAGCACGGAATCATCTTTCTTTTTGGACAATCAGGTGATTCTGCCTGCAATGTCCTAACCACCAAACTGGGGAAAGTCTCACAAAGAGATTTTTGCTTGACAGTGTCCCCAGCGGGAATCGAACCCGGAATCTCCGTAAATTAACTAGTAAAGTAGTTAGTAATTTGACAACTAAATTAAAACGCACTATTGCCATAAAACAGACATCCTAGTGGAAGAGTGAGAACTAAAATAAAAATTAAAAAAATAAAGGAAGGAAAAACTCCCATTGCTTTGATGCGGGTGTTGCCATAATTTGATTACCTTCTACATTAAATAAATGAAAGGCTCGCGCGGCGCTCGCCCAGACACCGCGCTATCTAATAGCAACAGCTCCGCGAGTGCGGCAACTCAACAATGACAATGACAATTTGGAAGGATGCAAGCTCGGAGGAAATACGACGTGTTTACAGCGAGACGGCGCCGGCGCGAGCTCGGGTACGCCGAATTCGGCGTAGTATTTTTTGTCGCGTTTTGCAATTACGCCAGCGGTATCTAGGCGAGCGCCGCGCGAGCCTTTCATTTATCTAAGCCTTCCACTGATTTATTAAATTTTCAGTTGGAGTTCTCCAAATACAAATCAGGCTGGTCGGACACAGTCAAAATATACAAAGAGCAAATACAGGAGCTCCAGAACAAACTCAAAGATGCTCAGACTACGGTAAGTTGTTCTTGCGCTAAAATTAATGTATAGTGTTGAGTAAGCACATCGTATTCATGATAATGGGGGATTTTCCGACAGCCAATTAAAAAAATAGTTCTAATGCATAATGTAATGTAAATGCAAATAATGCAGGATGGAAAAGTATGCATCATCAGAAGTTCGAATAAACGTAACTTCTGATGATGCATACTTTTCCATCCGACGAATTCTTCGGCAAGTGCATTGTTAAATTATAAATAGGACACATCAACAGCTCATATACGTCCCCACCGAGGGGCTCGTGCCTACACAGTGCGGATTGGTCGACATCACACACAACCTTTGAATTTCTTCGCAGATGTGTGTAGGTTTCGTAACGATGTTTCCCTTCATCGTAAGAGCATCGAATAAACGTACATACGAATTCAAATTTCGAAAACACATTAGTACGTGGTGGGGATTGAACCCGCGTCTCCCGGACGGGAGGCAGCGGCCCTAGCCACTAGACCACCGACGCTCCCTCCCACGAAGGTTACTTAGAGTTTATTTGTTACATTTGCAGGTATTCCAACCGGTCCGTGTATCTTTAAGTTCTGAGACGGACGCTCCTAACTCCGACAGCCCTTCCTTTACGGCCAACGTTAAACTCTACGACAAGACTCTGAAGCATTTAGCCGAGTTTCTCAATCTCATCGCTTATAGGTAACAACTGTCTAATATTTATAGAATCGCTTTGAAGAATATCGCACGAACTTCGTGCTCTAACAAATATTATGAAACCAAAAGAATAACTAGAGAGCAATGATAAGTAAAGTGTTTGCCTAACAGTGGAACTCCGAATTCCGCCATTGTGTTAGTGAACTCACCCAAAAAATGTAATGACGGATCTAAGTGATGTAATAACATCCTATGGAAATAAATAATTTTGACTGTGACTTTGAACATGGTAACACCTAGTTTAGGTACTTGGAGTCGACATTAATTTGATTGTTATTCACTGTGTAAGATTAATATTGTAAGTTTTCTTCTTTGAACCTTTTTGTCTAAATAAACTTTATTATTTATTTCATTAGTTTAGGCTGAAGCCACGAAACTTCTTGGTCAAATTTTAATTAAATAGACGAGGTAAAATGTTGTGTTATTGGTATACCATGGTAGTAGTAAGATCATAGTAGTAACATAAATTTAGTATCGAAAGAATAAGTTCTGTCAATAAGCTGTACTTCTCGATTAAAGTAAATTTTAGCCAGAAAATTAAAACACTGTATATAGTTACAGACGTGAGAGGACATTTTTTATATGTGTATTTTTTGTACTATTAAAAAATCCGTCCAAATCCATATTGCAATAGGGGATCAGACTGTTCCTAAATTTACCACATTTTATTAATGATTTTTAAAATATAGATTAGTAGCAGACGATTCGCGAATAAAAAAACAGAATCGGTTGAAAAACGAATTTACAGTGATTTTGTAAAGTTTCAATATGTCAGTCTCTTTCAAAAACGTTTTTTTTGTATGGAGATTATATGGTGTTACTAACAAATGACGTCACAAGTGGGTATCTTTCTAATCTTGAATTTCAAACCTTTATAACTCATTTTAAGGATAGAACAAAAATTCTTTTGGTTTTCGATAGCAGAAACTAAGAAGTTGGGATTTATAAAATGAAAAAAAAAGTAGTCCGATCCCCTATTGGATTTAATTCCTTTATATGGCAATTTTGATAAAGTTGGCTACTATTAAATTATGTTTCAGTAACGTAGACAGCTTGGTGCAATGCCTGGGCGTGGTAGCGAGTTTACAGGACGTCACTATGGACAAGAGTAGCATAGAGCGAGTGAAGCTCAGCCTCGCAGAACTGAGGAGTAGTCTCAGCAAACAACACGATACTGCGCTCAGCAACATGTGAGTATTTCACTAACGTAAAACAAGCTAAAGTCTCTTTCAATAGAATCCGGCAATAATGTAAAAAAAACAATTTAAACACGATTACTCCGTAATTACTTACATTTGAGTATCAATCCTGATCATATTCACATTTTAAGGAACCATACATTCTTCTTACAATAATTTCGCCCCCTATTAACTTTTTTATGATAGTTATTTTAATAAAACATACTCGGGTGACAAAACTTTCAGTAATTTGTAAAACTGCCATATTAATTTTTTACTCATCAAGGTCTTGTTTGCCTTTGGAAAGTTAGTGTCAAAAAATTATCTTGTTGACATTATTGCCGGATTCTATTGAAAAAGACCTTAGTTGGATAAGTGCGTCGGTGGTGTAGTGGCTGGGGCCGCTGTCTTCCGTTCGAGAGACGCAGGTTCGATCCCCATTCCTTAACAATGTGGTTTCGAATTCATATTCACGCTTTTTCGACGGTGAAGGAAAACATCGTAAGGAAACCTGCTCACTTTTGCGAAGAAATTCAAAAGTTGTGTGTGAAGTCGACCTACTCACATTGGGCCAGCATCTTGAAGACCAAGGTGGTCTGGGGAAAGTCTCACAAAGAGATTTTTGCTTGACGGTGGGAACACCTACTGGGAATTAAACCCGGAACCTCCGTAATGGGAGTCGAAATCTCGACCACTCGGCCACGGAGGCTTTTATTAATAATTAACACTTTGGCTGCTGAAAAGAAAAACGCAATAATACAGCCGTGCGCCCCCCACCCCACCCGCCTCGGTAGGTGGCCGCGAACGCGTTTGGTAACAGTGCACCTACGACTAAGGGGCCCCGGAGACGGTCAAACGGTTTGACTCAAACCTTACGTGTTTGATCAAACCGTTTGAGGTCGGTTTGAACGGTTTGTCAAACGGCTCTGCGCAGTCTCATTCTGTAAGCTGTCGTAATTACACTTCTGATGCGTCAAACAATACAAATATGAAATTGCATCAAACATGCTTCAAACACGTAAATGTTTGACAAACCGTTCAAACCACCTTTGTAAACGATCAAAATGGTTTGAGTCAAACCATTCTTACGTGTTTGAATCAATTGTATGACCGTCTCCGAGGCCCTTTAGGGGTCGCGCAGTCACATAGGAAATTATTGCACCTACGAGGCGGGTTTACGCGCACGGCAGTCTAAACACGCTCCACCTACGTCGTAGGTGCATAGCAAGCGTATAAATAAAAAATATTTATTTTTTGTTTTCTAGTGGCCAAGTTAGGAGCACGTTAACGATATTCGAAGGCATTTTCAAGGACTGCAGCGAAGTCACAGTCGCGTCGACGAAGACTAAACTTACCGTAAGTTCTTATTATTTTCATTTTGGTTTAAAATAAGCTTTTTAATGAGCTTACCGATATACAATCAATCAGCCTATTGCAGTCCACTGCTGTAGGCCTCCCCTCGGGCACGCCAAAGCGCACGATCACCCGCCTTCCTCATCCAGCCACCACCAGCGACCTTCCTCAGGTCACCAGTCCCCCTGGCAGGGGGGCGTCCCACACTACGTTTCCCGAGACGCGGTCTCCATTCGAGAACCCGTCTGCTCCAACGCTCATCGGTTCTGCGACAGACTGATATACACATACACGAAATATCGGTAAGCACATTCATCAACATCAACGGCCCGTTACAGTCCACTGCTGGACTATGAGCCTCCTCCACTTAAGTGTTTGGTTTTGCCATAATCTCCACGCTTGGCAGGCGGGTTGGAGATCGCAGATTAAAAGGTTACTGTATCAGAGAGCGCTGCTGCCCGTTCCCTGTTCAATGTGTAGTCCCTAAGTCGCCTCTTACGACACCCACGGGAAGAGTAGGGGTTGGTGACAAATGTATTCTACTCTGCCATCACCACACGGCTAAAGCTCATTAAAAAGCTTATTTTAAACCAAATTCGTGGTAGTAACCCGGTAGTGTGTTATTAATATTAACAACCGCGAATACCTAAGTGTTTATAAATATCTTTTAACTTTATCTTTACCCTCAGAGGCAGGAAACCAACGTGGAACAGTTGACTGCAGCATTAGTGGCACGTGGAGAAGAAGTAGAGAACTTACAGAACGAAGTCGCCGCTCTAAAGAACCTTAAAGAAGACACCGAGTTATTGAAGGCTCAACTCGACTTGTACAAGTAAGTTTTAGACGGCTCCCTAGCCTAGTTGTAGTACGCCTGCCTTCGAAGCAAAGGGTCCGTTCGAATCCCGCCCAGGGCAAACATTCGTAAGATGAACACTTGTGTTTGCTTGAGACGGACAGTGAGCTGTTGATGGTATTTTTATTGGACAGCAAATATTGTATTTGTTTGCCATCCATCATCTTTGTCAACCTACATTTAAGCACTGGTGAGCAAAGGCCTCTTTATTGCGCCACTCCTCAGGGAACGCAAAACCTCTCGGTTGGCTACTTTCCGTGGTGTAACTGTTAGTTATGGAAACTAGAAAAATCGGGTGGACAGCTCGCTTCAGCCGCCTACGTAACCGCAGTTTCGTAACCGGTTCTCGCTTCAGCCGCCTACGTAACCGCAGTTTCGTAACCGGTTCTCGCTTCAGCCGCCTACGTAACCGCAGTTTCGTAACCGGTTCTCGCTTCAGCCGCCTATGTAACCGCAGTTTCGTAACCGGTTCTCGCTTCAGCCGCCTACGTAACCGCAGTTTCGTAACCGGTTCTCGCTTCAGCCGCCTATGTAACCGCAGTTTCGTAACCGGTTCTCGCTTCAGCCGCCTACGTAACCGCAGTTTCGTAACCGGTTCTCGCTTCGGCCGCCTACGTAACCGCGGTTTCGTAAAGTTCTAATTCAAAGGCTGTTTAGTTTTAGGAACCCAAAAGATTTTGCTGTATTTTTTGATAACCTGGGCCCGGTTTCACGAAGCAACAATTTACTAGTAACAAGTTACAATTTGATATTCATTGCGTAGCCAATTCGCCAAAACTGTAAGCCCTTATCGTTTTATCACATTGTCTACGAAATGTACATCAAATTGTACTTGTAATTTGTAACTGGTCATAGTCATTGTCTTAATCATTTATTATTTCATGTGGTTACCAAATATGGATAAATAATTAAAATAATGTATTGATGTGTATAATTACAGGAGTGACTTCGAGGCAGAACGCGAGTCTCGCGAGAAAATGGCGAGTGAGAAGGAAACCATACTAGCTGACCTTAGGACCACGCAAAGGCGGAACCAGGAACTCATGCTGCAGGTAAACAAATATTGTACATGTAGAGGGTCGGTCTAGTGGCTAGGGCCGCCGCCTCCCGTCCGGGAGACGCGGGTTCGATCCCCACCACGTACAAATGAGTTTTCGAATTTCGAATTCATATGTACGTTTATTCGACGCTCTTACGGTGAAGGAAAACATTGTGATGAAACCTGCACACTCCTGCGAAGAAATTCAAAGGTTGTGTGTGAAGTCGACCAACCCGCACTTGTCCAGCGTGGTCGACTAAGGCCTGATCGCCCTAATTCAGGGTAGGCTCGAGCCCCTCGGTGGGGACGTATATGAGCTGTTATTTCATGGTACTGTGGTTCCGCGAGTCAATCTCTTGATCCCCGAAACCAAAGCACCAGTGATGAAACAAAACAATCCGAGTGTCATCAAAAGCGAAAAACATTACCATGTTTCGAAAACTAACAGCGTCATCTGGTGAAATTTTCCAGAACTATCAGTATTCAGGTGGCGTTCGAAACTGCTAGTTAAATTATTAATTGTTTTTGCTTTGGTTTGACACGACTTCTTAAAAAATGAGTGTAATGAGTTTAGGGTTCATGTATGTATGTTTCCATTTGACACTACTTTTTGTTTTGCGGGGAACACTTTCCCACTAAAACTTTTTTTTGTGATTGCGCCGAAATTTTGCGATATGCGACGCAGGTTTTACATTGGACAGTCATGGTAAAAAAACATGGCCGCACGTCGTCGTCGCCAGCGTATTGCTGCCTGCACTACTAGTGTTGCTAGCTGTCGCGTTTCGGTCGCATTTTTATACTTATTTGTGTCTTTTATTCTATTTTATTGTTTCTTACTATGTCACTTGTATTTTCACTTTTTTATTATTATGTATTTGCGTATGGATGGCGCGTCATCTGGCAAGGGCAATCGCTGAAAAACAGCGCTGTTTTGTAGTGTCTATTTAGTGGGCACTGCAATGCAGCATAGTGCCGAGCTATTGCCTTTTTGCGGTGCGCGGGATGGAGCGCACGCTGTAATTCTGTGACGCTGTGCACGTACATTATTGTTTACTTTAATGTTATTTTATTTTGTTGATGTGCCTTTTTTATTTTTATTTGATTTGTACCCTCTGTGTGTGTTTTGTTTTGTGTACCGTGAATAAATGTCTTATTATTATTATTAATTATTATTGTTGTTTTTTCTCTCCTTTATTATTATTATTATTATTATTATGTGAGTTTTTTATTCCACCATAACTCCTAAATGACTGAACAGATTTGGATGTATCGGGTATTGTTAGAATCCTTACATCAGCTCGAGTAGCATTGTCTATATAGCCTTTTTGGCGGCGCAGTCGTATTTTTTTTTGATGATTATATTTTATGATTTTTTAACTCTCTCTTCAGCTCCAAAACGCAACCAAAAGTTCTGCCACTGCCGCGTCCACTGGCCCTCAGTCAGTCCCGCGCGCGGGGGGCGCGCAGGCCGGTGCACGGGCCCCCCCCAGCGGGCCCCAATCGACCCCGAGGCCTCAAGGTCCGCAGGGACCCGGCAACAGGAGGCAATCCGCGCCTGGGACTGCTACTGGGAATATGGTAAGTGATTTTATTGACCTTGTGTTTAGATGTTGTATTAATTTATTTATGTATGTATTCGAAAAATACATTTTGTATTTTTTTTGTATGTATGTATATCACACCCATAGTATCTCGGCTTAGATTGGGATCAAATTGCCGTGTGTGAGATAAAATATGTCTCAACATGTCATAATTTTTATTGTTTATTTTGAAAAGTTTTGATGGTATAAGAGTAGTTATAGTTAGTTGCATTTAAAAAAATGTAAGGTATACAGACTATTACTAAACGAGCCACTGTCATAGATTTATTATTTTTGAAAATTGTGTCTGTTGCGAATATTATTTATTTTTATTTCTAAGGGAAAAGAAATGTTAGGCCTCGATTGAAAGAAGATGCAGATTTTTTTTTTATTCTTGTTATTTTTTTGTTACTTACTAGGAACCATTATAGTGTTTAAAGCAAGTAGCTTTTTACGAAAATAAATAATATCTGACATCAGTTAATTTAGTTTTCGCCGTGTGGTGACGGCAGAGTAGAATACGTTTGTCACCAACCCCTACTCTTCCCGTGGGTGTCGTAAGGGGCGACTTAGGGACTACACATTGAACAGGGAACGGGCAGCAGCGCTCTCTGATACAGTAACCTTTTAATCTGCGATCTCCAACCCGCCTGCCAAGCGTGGAGATTATGGCAAAACCAAACACTTGAGTGGAGGAGGCTCATAGTCCAGCAGTGAACTGTTACGGGCCGTTGATTTGATTTGATATCAGTTTTATTTACGTTAACATTCTGTTGTATTGAAGGCTTCTAAATGACTACGCGATACTGGTTCTTAGTACTTTGTTTTCTAGATCCAGGCTTTAGATTTTCAGCATTATCATCTTAATTACGATGTAATAACAACATTTTTACAAGTATTGAATTATCTGCAAAATTAGCTTTAATTGTCATACGCGTTCTTTGTTTCTTATTCTATTTATTTTTTATAAGTTCTTGCACTATACACACACAGGGTTACCACAGAGACAGTGCGCATATTTTTTCCATGCTATCAGTGTCGTTAATAGAACACATTTCACGAAAAAAAATCATATGTTTTTTTTTACGAACTATTAGTTTATCTCCCGCAAAAAACAAATATCATGGTCACTCTACGCACGCGCTGTGGCGCGGGAGTGCAAGGGGGCGGGGCGCGGCGCGCGGGCGCACGCTCTTATCTCGCTGTAACTACGTAGAGTGACCATGATACTGGTTTTGGTGTGGATATTTTCATACGATATCTTTTTTATATTTTTGTTTGAAACATGTTAAAACGAAAAAACACGTGTCATAAATTTTTTAAAAACTTTTCTGCACGTAAAATTTGCGCACTGTCTCCGAAGTAACCCTGTATAACACTTCTGGATTATCATCACTACACAAAATCAAGCGTAGCTTTTAAAACATACGATAGTATATAATAGGTTAAGGAAAAAGTTTCTTCGCATTTTATATGAAAATTACACGTTTTCCTAATTTGAATTTGGAATTATCTTTTTTAAAATTTAAACTTTTTAATAATACCGAAACCAGCCAGATACGAATGGTATAGCCAAAGAGATTTTATTATAAGTTCATACATACTATTTGCGAAAAGAGTTTTTCCCCAACCTAATATAAATATGTATGAATCTATTTAAGGTTTATTGTATTCTCGCGTCCTCGCTCGCTTGTACTTTCACGATTGCACTAACTCAATATACCTAAAATAAGGGTCGTCCTGTCCTTGTCGTTCTTTTGAGAAGTGAATAGGACAAGAGATGAACGTATGTATTAAATGAAAGACTAATCTGTTAATTTACCCACGTGTTCACATTTATAAAACTGCAATTTTTATTTTTAAGCTCCCAAGTCTTCCTTTGAGTCTTTGTTCCAATGTTCGTCAACAGCTCATATACGTCCCCACCGAGGGGCTCGAGCCTACCCTGATTTAGGGCGATTAGACCTTAGTCGACTACGCTGGCCCAGTGCGGGTTGGTCAACTTCACACACAACCTTTGAATTTATTCGCAGGAGTGTGCAGGTTTCATCACGATGTTTTCCTTCACCGTAAAAGCGTCGAATAAACGTACATATGAATTCGAAATTCGAAAATACATTGGTACGTGGTGGGGATCGAACCCGCGTCTCCCGGACGGGAGGCAGCAGCCCTAGCCAGACCAACATAATAATTCCCTTGAAATCTAGTTCTAATTCCATTACCAATAAGTCAAATTTTGTAAATTTTTGTCGTCACTGGCCATGAATAGCTATGCGGACTCTACGCATCGAATTAGTATACCAAATTAAATAAATAGGTAAATAAAAAAAAAAAAATTACGAGTATTGTTTGACATTTCTAAAATGTAATATGCATCGAAATTATTTTTTTAAGAGTAAATCGGCCCAATGCTGTTTTTTAATTTAAAAAACCAGCTATCCTTTTTGTTTTCTAAAATAAAGGCGTAGTTCTCAAATTATATTTTTTTATCGTCAAATGTGTTTAAATCACGTAATATTGTGCAATCGCCGCGTCCATCCGTAAAGTCCAAATTCGATGTTTTACAGCTCTAATATTAGGATCCATCTTCTAATCCTATTTAATCGTTAAAAGGCGAATAGGACGGACGAACTTAAAATAAGGATAAAGAGTTCGACATGGAGCTCTAGCCCTCATCAACTGCTCATATACGTCCCCACCGAGGGGCTCGAGCCTATCCTAAATGGTGATTAAGCCTTAGTCGACCACGCTGGCCCAGTGCGGGTTGGTCGACTTCTCACACAACCTTTGAATTTCTTCGCAGGAGTGTGCAGGTTTCATCACGATGTTTTCCTTCACCGTAAGAACGTCGAATAAACGTACATATGAATTTGAAATTCGAAAACACATTGGCACGTGGTGGGGATCGAATCCGCGTCTACACGGACGGGAGGCAGCGGCCCTAACCACTAGACCACCGACGCTCTCTAGCTCTCATATTGTAATTAATCGGGTAGTTCGCATTTTGCATGTATTTTTGGAACATAACCGTATTTGGTTGGTTCCAGGGTCAGCCGTATCAGTACCCGCCGTCGCCGCCGGACGACGATTGCAATGTCATGTAGACCGAAGACACTAGGAGAGGAAACTTGCGTATACGAGCGAAGACGCGGGAGACACGCGTTGATAGTTAGCCAATTTAGTAGAAAAGGTTTTTAAAATACGTCCACCCTCTCACAGCGCCCTCTCAAGCGAGATCAACATGGGCGTGCTCGAACACCGCTTCCGGATCCCTTTGTTCCGCTTTCTGAGAGTCTACCGCCTGGACATAGATTACCATGGCCGATCTGGAAGTCTTTAAATCGACTTCGGACTCTGGTCGGCCGGAGCAAGGAGAATATGTTCAGGTGGGGATTCTTGGAAAACCCAAACATAGACTGTGTGTGTGGAGCGGTGCAGTCCATGGCTCATTTAGTGTTCTGTCCTGCGTGCCCTGTCACCTGTTCGCAGCAGGACTTAATGGACGCCACAAATAGTGCAGCTTTATATGGCCTAAGCAGGAGATGGAGATGCCTTAATCGCATACGACGACGCGACGATACGTGTCGCCACGTCACCAACACCAACCTGATCTCTTTAAACCATTTCGTATTTTTTTTTTATCAACTAACTACTTTAGTGAGATCGATTTTCTCAAAAACGGAATAAGGGTAAATTTGAAACCATATTGCGTTACTCTTTCTTTATTGGCTAACTATTAATTTAGTGTGATCGATTCTCTCAAAAACGGACGAAGGCTAAAACTGAATTGTTTTTTTTTTAATTAAAAGCATTTGTTTATTTGAAGCTTGCCCCAAAAATCCTGAATTATGTAATAGGAAAAAAAAAAGGAATATGATTTTTCTTAAGTAATGGCCTCGATTCGGAATGTCATGCTCTAATTCTAATTTTAAAATCCAGCTACCCTTTTCGTTTTTATGACCAATGAAAGAGAGGTGATGAACGAATGATATTAATTTGAACGAATGATAACCTAAAATAAGGGCATAGCTGTCAGTTTAAGAGATATTTAAGTCGCATTTTTTAAGTGCTCTCTAAAATTGTGCAATCAACACGACCATAAGGTTCAAATTCGATGTTTGACAGCTCTAATATTAGAATGGCCATCTCCTGTCTCTTTTCAATCTTTAAAAGGTAAAAAGGACAGACTAACTTAAATTAAGGATTAGAGCGTGACAGTGTGAATCGGGGCCAATATAATCCTTTTCTGTGAGAATCGAAGGCACTATGTATTGTATTGTAGACTGATGGTAGGCTGTGAGTGAAATCTGTCAATACCAACGTATTATCTATAGTCAAGAAACGTAACTACGCTTCAAACTTGACCCCACCCAATGAATACCAAAGAAGCCGGGGAAAAAAATAATTATACATTACTACATTCGAATACGCGGTACAATGATGTTTTATATGACTCGGTTTGTAAGAACGTCGAAAGTAAGCTTTAATGTACAACAGCGACATCATCAGACTGTCTGTTGTCGTCGTTGTCTGTCAAAATTAATGGTAGAGCTATGTTTTAGCGGGCTTTGCTAGGCGGTTACTCTTCTTGACTATTGTACATTGATTTACAACAGGCCTAGATTAGATAGAACATGAATGTTCAAAAAATGTGAGGAAAGGTGGAGGCGGTATTCGTGTATAAGATTGAAATCATTTATATTTTATGTTTTTATAACATCAGTTTACTCAAAGACAGTCTACGATAGAATCAGCTCTTTAGCCATCAAAGAATATTTGTTTTTACTAAATTCAAATAAACCCACCGATTCTAAAAGTATTTACAGCCAGCAATAACCAACGAGGCTGTGACGTATAGGTATGAACACATACCTAACAAAATGGGACGGCAAAGTGGTGCTCAAGCACTACATTTCCTACTATAATGGTAGACAATAAGGTTGCAATTAATAAAATACAGATGTCACTTTTTAATCCCAGCGTACCTTCAAATAGGTGACATTTTTCTAGTATATTTTTGTATGACGCGCTATATCTAGGCCTGATGTAAATCAATGCTATTGTAGTTCGTTGGTAAACTATATTATGATCGCTTTTATTTTAAGTATAGAAAGAACTATGATTTTTCTTGTAATCCTGCCACTTTCGCGTTTTATGTTAAAAGATAAAAGTTGCGCGGAACTTGGTAGCTCAAAAACCTATCATCGAAATATGCTTTTCATTAAATTGTAATTAGTAGAGATTTGTTTAGAATAGTAAAATAATACTATAATCATCCTATAATGGTCTCATATTAACAAGTATTTTTATATGTTTGTATAATCGTAGAAGAGGTTCAAGCCGTTTTTTGCACCTGTAAGCGTTGAGGCTCAAACCTAGATACGTAGAATTTTTGATTAGGCCTTAATCATAAGGCTTTACGATATTGTAAAAAGAAACTAAGCTCGGTGTGCATCCAGCTTTTCCTGCGCTCATTTTGTTGAAGCTCTGATATCGTTCAAAGAAAGTTACGTCTAAGGATAAACCTACGTTTAAATAAAAAACGAACTGCATTCTAGTTACAAAAAAGTATTTAATTCGCTTACTATTGGCGAATACTTACAATCTTGCTTACTTTAAATAATATTGCGGTCATATTAAATACAAAATGGCAGTAAAAGTGAATTAAAAATGGCAGCAAGATTGAATTAAAAATTACAGTGAAAATAAATTCGAAATAAAAGAAGTTCAAATAGCAAAGAAGTTCAATTCAAAATGGCAGCGAACATTAATTCAATGGGCAATGATGTTAAATTGAAAATGGCAGTAAGATTGAATTAAAATGGCACTGAAGTTAAATTAAAAATGGCAGCTAAGTTGAATTAAAGTGGTAGAAAAGTAAAATTCAAAATGGCAACGGTGTAAAAATCAAAATGGTTGCTAAGTTGAATTAAAATGGCAGCAAAGTTTAAATTCAAAATGGCAGCGAAATTAGCAAATAAGTAGGGAATTTAATTCATAACGTTAGTCATGTTAATTTCGTAATGATTCTATGTTAAATAGTTATAAGCTAGTTAGAATGTAGTTTTAACAACTGCATTTAAACAGCCATTGTGCAGCTAGAATGCATTTCTAATGCACCATAAAGGACAGAAACCAAAATGTTTGACCTCTGGACTTCAATATGAACATAAAAATATTATTATAATATTGACTGTTTTGAGTTGTCTGTAATAAGGATATCACATAAATGTTGGAATTTTAGTATCAAAGTCCTTATTACTTTCGTCAGAATGTATTTGGCAACACTGATTTTGGCGTTATCAATCGGTTGAAAGGCTTACAAAACATTATTTTTTTACATTTATTTTGATACTCCCATATAGGCGGCTAAATTAATTATATATTATTTCAAAATGTTTCGTGATTTTAATTTTTTTGCTGTTCAAGGCCCATTTTCGTTGCTCCCCTCGCATTCGTCCTTTTTTCTGTTTTATGACTGGCAACCTTTCTTGCTGGCAGTTTTATCTTTCATTTTAAATTCATTTTCAAATTTAGATTTCTTACGTTTCGGTTTTGTCTTTCTTCTGCTAAATTTCTCACTTCATGTCCTGATCTCTAACAGTGAAGAACTCAGTTATCCTTTAACTATTTCGAGTCCATGTTATTCTTCCAGTTTTATAAAATATATTATATAAAAACATAAATAAGTACCTTTACTGCCTACCTAAATAAATACCTTTAACTTTACCTGGACTGAACCCTGGTTTTTGCCACGTTTTATATTAAAATACTCTGCAACACTCTTCGTGTGGTGTTTAGCAGCTCCGTGGCGGCTGCTGGGCCACACCCTTTAGACCTTTTGCATACATAAAGTTGACAAATTGCGTTGCCAAGGTCCGTAAGAAGCAGAAGCTAGAAGAGAGCGCGCGTGAGGTGACCCCCCCGCCTCTCCGCTACGACTGCCCCGTGTGCGACCAGCCCTTCAGAACACTCATCCTGTTGCAGCAACACGTGGAATCTTGCTTACTGTAGATCTTTAATACACCTACTCTGAATCAAGATGTATTTGAATGTTCTTGAATTTACATGTTCTTCAATTTTTTATGAATCAATTAGTAGCAGACGATTCGTGAAGAAAAAACAGAATCGGCTAGAAAACGAGTTTACAGTGATCGTTTATTAACTTTTAGTTTCGTCATTACATTTTTTTTTTGGGTCACGCCTCTGTCTATTCTTGAATTTCAAACCATAAAGGTTTGGTCAATTTTAAAGATAGAGCAAAAATTATTTTATTGTTCGATAGCAGAAACTAAGAAGTTTGGATTTATGAAATATAAAAAATAAGTCAAATTTGATTTAGGGTATTTGGTTATAGCGCTGTCATCCTGATTAAGATAGTATAACCTACGTATATTGAATTTAAAATGGCGACTATGTTAAATACAAATTAAAGGCAGGTTAATTAGAAAATGGTGGCTATTGTCATTATTTCAAGATTACGGTATAAAAAATGTTAAATTCTATGTAAATTATAGAACTTATCCAAGTATCTTCCGCAATGTCCTAATTAAATTGATTGTATTGTATTGTGTTGAATCTATTGAGACTTATAAAAACAATATTGTTTTTACTTTAGTTTTATAGATAATTACCAAACCCAAAATCCAATTCTATTTCTAAAAATGTATTTTCTTTGTATACGGAAATTGTTTTTAATAACTTAGTATGATAAGCAGTTAATAAGTTAAATGCATTTTCAAAATGTTTTTAATATTACACTTAATAAACCAGTACAAAAGTAGTGTAGAAATGGCATTAAATGCTACCTAATGAATTATATTTTTCCACTGTAGTAGTCTGAAAGTTCTTAAGCCGCAAAATTCACATTGGGCACAAAATAGACGTATTCTTTTACCATTACGTACAGAACGTATCAACTTTAGATTATTATTATTACAAATTACGTCTAATAAGTATAAAGCGAAAAATGAAAAATTTTGTCGATCTTGGACGGGACTCGAACCTTGGACCAAGACTTGGCTATCCGGGCCAGAAACATGCGCATTACGAATTATGCCACCAAGCTCTGTGAAAGATCGACGAAATTTGACACTGCGTTTTACTTTAATGCTCAAAGCTCCATCTGTCGGTAATATTGCAAACTACCGACATTCATGTTTCAAGTAACATTGAAATAATCATGAATACGATGCGCTTACTCAATACTTCTGGCCCGGATAGCCAAGGAGATGTAGGTTCGAGTCCTGTACAAGATCGACAAAATTTTTCATTTTTCGCTTTATAATTACTACGTATCAACTTGTTCTACTAGGATATCCCCTAGCCCAGTCCCCTTAGAGAAACTGTAGCATTTAGGGCTTTTAAGGCTTCTATACTCAGGTATCAAGACCAGATTTCCAGAAAGTTTCGAAACTTATAATGACTTATTACACTTTTCAGCTCAGTTAATAAATTTTATTACGTTTATTATTAAGCTGTTTGTTGTTATCATTTTAACTAGAGTAAGGCCATGAAGGCCATAGAGAGAAATGAGTTTTGACGTATCTTAACTCATTGGCACAAGTACAGGGGTGCAAAGGGGTTAATTTTCTTTTATAATGGCTTTATTTCCTGAGTTTGACAGCTGTCAAAACTAATTTCTTTCGATGGCCTTTCCGTAAAATCGATATTCAGCTTGAAGTCTTGTTTCGATGTCGAGTTTCCAATACGTTTCGACAGTAAGTCCTACTTTCGTTTTTCGAAATTTTTAATTCATATTGTAACCCTTCTCTAACGTGCATATTGCGTCAGTATTTATTTTTGAAAAATCGCATTTGTTTAATATTTTAATTTTGTAGTCTTATTAAATAGCATGATCGAATAAACTGTATTTCCTTCGTAAGCTGTATTGTTATTTTCAAATTGGACATTTACAGAATGCGCCGTTATCTTAAATCTAGGTGAGGGTATATTATTATATTTGTATGCGGTGTTGTGTGTTTGCGTGTCTTAAAAATTATCTGATTACATTATTATATAGTTGTATTTTCTATAACTACTAGCTAATGAATGAGTGTGCTTTAATCCATTTAAAAATAACTAAAGTAACTTATACTCGCACCTCAGCTCGCCACTTTATGCGTATATTAAATTATATTCATTAGGAAATCATTGTAACCGCAACTATGACTAAAAATCGTATTCTCTCTCTCTATCTAATCGTAGTCAAATCGAAGTCCAAATTGATCTTCTAAAAACCTGTTGTATATCTATCTGCTAACTCCTTTTTCTTAGATAAACAAAAGAGAAAGGACGATAAAAAAGAGACAAAACTAGTATTAAACATTAGTTCTACAGACCTACCAACTTATCTGATAAATAAACGGTGGCGCTAGTAGTAATACAAAATTGTATTTCAACCAATCATGACAGTTCGGAAAGTTGACATTTCCATAGTAATGGCTGTAGTTCCAACTTTGGCCATTTCACAGATATTCTGGCAGGTCTGTAACTGGTCGACACGCCACAGAAACCACATGAAGTAACAGTGTGTTGGCTGAAGATTGAACAGTGTTGCTAATAGGGAATATGCATAAAAAATATTAGATTTTTTCATAGTTTATCTGAAAGTATACAAAAATAGAATACTGACAGTCAACAGAGAATCGAAATTGATCGAAAAACAAACTAGATACAACATTATTAAACAAATATATCTGTCCCTCGTACGAAAACCAAATTTTCTATGGCAGATGTATGGCTCGCGTGACATATGACGTCACATGTCACGTCGGACCTCTCTGTCTAATCATCAACTTTGAAGCCTTGTAACTTTGTTTCTGAGCAAGATATTTGAAAAGTTATTTTTTATTGACTTTATGTATGTATGTATTTTTTATGTGTTTCTCTGGAACTTGATGGTTGCCTGGAAGAAATCGCTTAAAACGATAAGGCCGCCAATTGCCTTGTCCTGTATCGTCTGTGTTTGTATGAGTGTTTTTATATGCAATAAAGGATATTTGATTTGATTTGAAATATTTCGAATAAAATGTGCATATTCCCTATTATGTCCGTATCGCAAGGCCCTATTTTTTGTCTTTTTATGTATTGAGCTTAACTGCAAGAATCAGGCGTTGAGCTTAATTTTCTCAGTCGCGCTAATGAATAGTAATCACTAACATAAAGTAGAACACTACAATATAATTATAAATTATTACTAATGTTTTTTTTTCTTTCAGGTGTACACTTGCCCGAAATGCAACAGATTTTCTAGCGACCAATACAAAGTCATGGAGGACCACTTTGACTTCTGCTTGGACGACTTCTAACTTGTAAGTAGGTTGTCTCTGTCTTTCATTAGGCTTTAGTATGACAAGTGTTGGGTGTAAGCGAGATAGCATGCGATGACTTTGTTATATTTATATGAAATAAGTCTGTATTGAATTATGTAGTTGTTGATTTGGAGCAGATACGTGAATTTGTATTGATATTGTGATATTTTAATGAATTGGTAACTAATAGGGTATTTGACAAAATTTAAATTATGCTACTACATTTTTATTTATTACAAAAATGAAATAACAGAGTTAAGAGGGAAGAATAGTACGTGCTCGTCCATACAAAAAGAGAAAACGTTTTTCCACTTCTAAATATTTTCCAATCTCCATGATTTTTTGTATGTTATTGACACAACGAATGACTAGGTTTATAGCTTTTCCTTTTTAGACACCTAAGTAACGTAATTTTTGTGATTAAAACTGTGTCGAGTAGAGCCGTTTGTTGAACAAAACAAAAACAAAAAAAAGTTTTTTTTTTAAAAGCGTGACCTATAAGCGTAACTAGAATATATTGTGTTGAAACGATTGACATCAAAATCAAAGTGATTTGTTGAAATTTAGTTAGTAGAAACCGTTTTTCCCGAAATGGGAATTTGATCAAGTAAAGTAACTCTGGTCAGTCGCGAGCTGCAGCGCTCTCGCTCTCTCTCTCCCGGGGGCATGAGCGCACGAGCGATAGCAAATGTTTTCCTAAATACCTATTTCGTTAAGATCGCGCAGCTATTCTTCCCTCTTAAATATGATTTAATACAAAATAAAATTTTACATTTTACATAGTACAGATCTCTAAGCCGACTCAAAAACGAACTATAGTACTTAAAAGGCACCATCTGTTATGGTTGATTTAGTATCAAACTTCATAATTGCCCGAATATATGGCAAAATTTATAAATTTAATTTAATAGCAACAGAGTTTGTAAATAATTGTTAAAGTATCTCTCCGAGGTGTGTCAAAGATATTGTAATTTAAATGAGAAATAAAATGTATACGTTATCTATATACCGTGAAATTTACATCGTTTTGTTCCCGCCGTGTAGTAATAGTACCCGTCGAACTGAACAACATTTCACGAAAAAAAAAATTCCTGCGACAAAAAAATTTTTGGTCTCCATACAAAGTGAGACTCCCGACCGACCCATTTTGTATGGAGAGACCAAAAATTTTTTTGTCGCAGGATTTTTTTTTTCGTGAAAAGTTGTTCAGTTTGATGTACTATCACTACACGGCGGGAACAAAACGATGTAAATTTCATGCTGTATAAAGCTATATAAGGTAACTAGTACGTCCGTATAAAATCATATAATATTATTATGTATAGATGAGATATGTATAGTAGATAGGTATGTAGTCCTGTATTTGTATCAACCGCAAATCGGTAGTAACTCTTGCACTGAAAATAAGCAACTTCCAGAGCTAGTTTCCACAAAAAAGTCACAGATGGCGCTGTCAGAATTAGACGACTGTCTTTTTTCAATTCCAAATAAGGTCCAAAGAGTAACCACTGGTCTGTGTTTGATTGCTTGGTATTTTTATATGTAAACTAATCAAATACATATTATACCTACATTCCAAAGTCAATATTTTCTCTGCAACTAATAGTGATTGTCAAATTAGTGCCATTGTAGAAATTTATCGTAGAAATAATATTTTTAAATGTTAAATTAATTTAAGTATGTAAGTAAGAGGACCATGAAATATTTTTAGTAGTTAATCATGTTGTAGTATCGGTAAACATAGACTTCGTAACAGAGGACCCTGCATTAAAAACTTCTTTGACTGGATATGAGCGCCATGCGTCTCTTCGATAAAAAAAATTGTTATATAATTATTTTTTTGTGCACAAGGCAATAAAAGCAAAAAAAAAGACAATGGCTTACCATTAATATTGTTTCTTGCCAATAAAATTATTTATAAGTACGAGGGCTGCTATTTATGTATCCGGAATAACAAAAATCTATAACCAAATATACTTTTATTGCTTTTAAAAATATTCCCCGTGATGATCGATGCATTTTTTCATACGTTGAAACCAACTTTCGTAGCATTTTTTCCATTCTGTATCGGGTATCTCCAAAACGTGCATTTTGTAAGCATCAACGGCTTCTTCCCGGGTCGAAAATCGGTGTCCACGTAATTTGTTCTTCACGCTTGGGAATAAATAAAAGTCGTTGGGTGCCAAGTCGGGACTGTACGGCGGATGACCCGTCAATTCGATCATTTGACTATTTAAATACTCCGTTGTTGCGGCCGAGGTGTGACAGCTGGCGTTATCGTGGTGAAGGATTATTCTTCGTTGTCGATTGTTCTTGCGTATTTCTCCAAAGACTTCCGGCAAGCAAATGGTGGTGTACCATTCAGAATTAACCGTTTTACGATTCTCTAGTGGTACTGTAGCCACATGTCCACTAATACCAAAAAAGCAGGCAACCATTTGCTTCAAAGTGCTTTTTGCACGAACAACTTTAGTTGGGTTTGGCTCATTTTGGAACACCCAAACCGTTGACTGCTGTTTAGTTTCGGGATCATACGCATATATCCAAGATTCGTCTCCTGTGTAGATATTATGAACAGCTTTTGATGTACCACATTTGTATTTTTCTATCATTTTTGTGCACCAATCAACACGAGCCTGTTTTTGTTCAACTGTTAAGTTGTGCGGGATCCAACGAGAACAAATTTTTTTTACAGCCAAATGTTCGTGTAATATTTTATAAATACTCGTCATACTAATGCCCAGAAATGCCTCAATCTCGCGATATGTAACATGACGGTCTTGCATTATTAGTTCGCGCACAGCATCAATATTTTGTGGTACAACAGCCGATTTAGGGCGACCTTCTTTAAAATCGTCCGCAAGCATACGACGACCACGATTAAACTCACTGAACCAGTGATACACAGTGGTTTTCGATGGGGCTTCCTCCACAAAAGTTGATCCATGCACTGTTTTTGAGTTACTCCACGCGACGACTTTCGTAATAAATCATAGCACGAAAATTTTCACGAGTCAAATCCATGGTGATGATAGACAATGAATTTTAAAAATGGCGCCACAATGTAAAAACAATTGACAGATGAATAAACAAACTTTATTTTACAGCCAAAGAGTTCTATTTTTAAATGTTATAATTTCTTTTTAAATATTGTTTATGTAAGTGGCCAGTTCCGGATACATAAATAGCAGCCCTTATATTTGACCTTTGTAATCAAGAATTATATAAGGTCTAATACGCCTAAACCGAAGTGAAATAGCATTCCCTAACTTAATAAATTAATCATTAATAAATTACGCCCTATATTACGGTAAGCTCGTGTTCAAGCTCCTCAGTAGACTTATTTGCGTTACACATAGGTCGCGTAAACAAAGTCCCATCTGTTATACAGTCTATAAAGATAAACCGTTATTCCTAAAATTGTATTAATTTGTATGATGGCGTGTGATTGTAATAAGACTGTTCCAAGTAATGCATATGTTAGTCGTAAATGTTACCTTTTAGTAAATAATCATTATTCATTCATTTATTATTAGAAACTATATTCAATATGCGCAGCTCAAATTAAAATGTGGCATTTGTCTTTCAATAAAAAAAAGTCTCGTATAAGATCTTGAGTTGACATTATTCTAAAATAAATGTTTTCGATCATAATTTTATTGACTTACGTTGGAATGAATAATTAATTGTTTTTATTATTATTAAAGTTTAAGTATTTTTTGATACTGTCCCATGAGTTAAGACGTTTTACATGTGTAAACGGGCAACATCATAAATATCTCGACCAGTGTTGCCAGAATTTATATATTTTCTACCATTTAGTATAATTTGTAGGTGTGTCGTATATCATGTGTGACTGAGATTAGCACAAATTTTGTGAATACCATCCATGTCAAATTTAAAATTGATTATAATATTATTTTAAATACAGATGACTCTTTTTTTTATAAAAAAAGTATTCCTTTATAAAAATGTTTAGGTTCATCTTTTGTAGATTTAAAGTTTGAAAAGGGGAGGTAAAGAAAAATACGTAGTCAATTTTCAAAAAGTAGTATATTACATGGAACCCGTAGCGTTTCTTAGCTGTTTTTATAAAATTTATGCATAAGATTAATATTTTTACAATAATTTAATAAATCCTATAAAATGTAATATTTTTTGCTACCCTACTGTCTTCGGACAAAAATTGGCACTTCTTAATATCGACAGACTTTTAGTGGTCCTGGGGTGCGTTCCAAAACTTGCCACAAAAATAATGTAAACAGCTCAATGCAATAGGTATATAAGCGAAATATTTTGGAACGCATTATAAATCCTCCGTGTTGTAAAAGTTAAGTAAGAAACGCTAAAAGAATTGGTTATTAGGATTGAGATTCGACAAGAGAAGGAGTAGACAGATGGTAGTACCTCATTTGGCGTAGAGTTTTTGTAGTAAGCATATTACAAGTCATAGCGCATAATCTCGTAGGTACCTTTGGCATTAAAGCGGTGCGGGAAGGGTATGTTTTTGTTGCGCGTGAGTTCAGTCAATCGTCGGCATCGCTGTCTGTAGAAATAAAAGGCAGATGGTAGGCTAGGCAGAAGCGTGTATTTCCTCAGTGGTGCCGGTCGGGAAAAAGAGGGCGAGCCCACGATGCAAACAGTTTTATACAAGCGTGATGACGTCACGAGAATCTCGTGGTAGCGCCATCTATAACCAGTACAGTGTACAACGTAGCGATCTATCAATGTAAAGCTGAAGGTGCGCCATGCACAGGAAAGATAGAACGACTTTATGAGTACAGATGTCGCTATTACAAATTTATTAACACTGTCACTTGTATAGCGAGGCACTTCTGTTACGTCGCATGTCACCCCCTCCCGCACCGCTCCCTTCCCCAGGAACCTACTCTGTAGAGCGCTATATCTGTTCAACTAAGTTCGGTACGCCAAATGAAGTGCACCCGTTACAAAAAGTTTAAAGTAAGTATACACCGCAACTTAAAAAGGATCAAAGTTCTTAACACTGGCAAAGTTTAGGTTTAAATAAATAAAGTAACAAGTAATAAATAGGCGAGAAGTAATAAAATAATTCTTTATAAATACTTAAAAGTAAAGTTAATTAGGTTTAAAATAGAAGTTATATGCTATGGCGTTACATTACAACCAAAATATGCAAACGTTTCGACCACTTCAACAGACTTGTGCGTTTTTGCATAAACTATTTATTCATCCTATTTCAAATATATGCGTTCGAATTTTTAGGCAGTTTAAATGGTTTTTAAAGTAATTGAATTTAACGTTTACAAATTATTTGACTGTTTATTCATTTCACTTGATGGTAATTAATAATACTCGTACTGGTTATTAAGTTTTGTTTAAGTATCTCATCGTCTCAAGAAAAGTATTTTAACATGAGTTGCATATAAAGAAAAAAAGGCATTATCTGAAATAGGATATATCTTTTTTTAATGGTCTAGTGTTGCCAATTGCAAGATGTTATGTGGCCGAATAAATAATTATACAGAAATAAACAGCGCAGTAACGTTTTGTAAAAAATAACAGTCTGAAATGTTTAAAACATAATATAGGTACTTATGATAAGCCACGTTCGTAAATTTCGATTTTAACTGCAGGCTTATTTTAGGCTCTTTTTATGATTAATTTATCTAGGTTAGCAAAAACGTAATTTAAAAAAAAGCGTAAGTAAGTATAGTTAAGAAATACTGTATAATATGGAATGCTTCACAATTAAATTAACATATAAGGAGTTCTAGAAATTTCGGGAGACAGGTGTAGATGTCCAGCATCAGAAAGGAGACTGCCTCAAACTATATTATCTAAATACCTAGGAGGTGATCTAATATAATTAATAAACAAATCTTTAATGTACTTTACACTCCAGCAGCTTACAACACGTAACACAAAAAGTATTTTTTTTTGTATACTTTAAATTGTATAATAATCCTTAATATACACAATCTAAATACATTACAATTTTTAAAAATACAATTTTTATTACTAAAAAAAAATAAAATACGATAACATTAAAATTAGTTGCGTACGCACACTTATAGCGCCGCGTTGACTAGAATGCGTTGAGGGTGAAGCACACGTCAACGGGAGAAACAAAATGGCTGCTCTATTAATCGGTGCATTTAAAAATCATTCAAAACCTTTACAATTCTCGGATTTTGGGACATTTTCGTTAAGTCGGTTTATAACTTATGACAAGATGGCGGTTGGAGCGACGTGTTTGTTCTTCAGAAATGTGGCTGTATCCATATTAGCGTTTGCCGATGTAGTCGATCATTTGATCCAGTTGTTCCTCCTCGTCGTGTAGGTACAAAGCCTCCATGCAACCCTTGAAGAAAGGAGAGGTGAAACAATTTGCCCTGGAAACATAAAGCACATTGTTATTATAGCAAACATACACTGTTGCACATGTTGAAAAGGCCGACAAACATCTTGAAATATTTACAAGGAAATTAGGAGGGAAGACTTGCGCACTACAGGACTACTTCATACAAATGTAAGTGCGCGAACTGGGCTGATTTTCGATGTTTGCCGGGCAGCTTCCGACAAATATTCTTATTTTTCCGAAAGAGAAAAACCAATGTTCTTCAACGTTCGTTTGTCTGTGCGTTTGTTTTTTGAAAGTATTTGTTTACTTATTGGCAGTTATGTTCTTTATTTATGCGATACAGTTAGTAATCATCATCATCATATCATCACAGTTAGTAAAATGAAATGGCATAATATTTGTCATTCACACGAAGATCATTATTATCAGATAATACTGTTTACTAAGAAAGTAAATGGAATGCACAATATCTACAATCTTCAAAATATTTAAAGGCAATCAGTTTTATCTGACAAATATTTTAATTATTTATTGCTTAATACCAAAAGTGTTAGTTACGTAAATACGAGGAAAGTGCTGAGAATAGTTATGTAAAGGTAAGTGTACAGTCAATAACACACACAACTATGAACTTATTGTATAAAAAGGTAAAGGTAGAGGTGTTGACTAGTTGTTCGATCACATTCATAATGTTATAATTATTAATTCCTCTAATAATGTATAATAAGTAGGTACTTCTGTTTCGTTTTCACTTGTAGGATTTTCCGATGGTTCGATCGAACAATCGGAAGTTTCCGATGAAACAGAAGATGACTTATCAACATGGTCGATACACAACACACAGGTAAAAAAAGTAAAACACTAGAAACTAAGTTAGTAAGTGAAGATAACATAGTGCGTTTAGTGCATGTGCAAAACACAAGTTCGTAGTGGTAGTAGTAATAAATAGTGCAATAGAAGACAGTGTGCTGAAAGGTGTTAGTGCTGAAACCCCATTAAAAATAAACAGAAAAGGAAGAAACAAAAACCAAATAAATGGGTGAGAAGGTTAAGTAAGAGCCATAGATAGGAAATAGTCTAGAATCCGTCAGCTAACATTATAAGTGTGGTATTAGCCTTTAGAAGGCCACGCCCACCTCACCTAGCATGTTTGTCAGACGTCATTAGAGTT
The DNA here is from genome assembly GCA_951230895.1 of Carpatolechia fugitivella. NCBI lineage: Eukaryota > Metazoa > Arthropoda > Insecta > Lepidoptera > Gelechiidae > Carpatolechia > Carpatolechia fugitivella. The sequence goes on from OX579664.1 coordinate 12,552,795, forward strand.
TTAGGTTAGGAAATAAATAAAAATGTTAAGATCAAAGGCAAAAGAAGGAGAAAACAAAAAATAAAAAAATACCTAAATCCCTGGATCGGCCCCGTGTAATTGTCTTATATATTCTTTGAATTTTTCTAGCTGGTCAGTTTCCTGGAGCACCTCAACGCACCCCTTGAAGTATTCCGACGTGAAACAGTTTGCCCTGCGCCCCGAGGAATAAAAAACATGTTTAATACACAGAAACTTCATGGACATCGCAGAGGCATCACAAAATGGCGCGTTTTGCAAATAATGTATATTTTAATTTTATTTATTTATTTATTTATTACATATATAAGGATAAATTTTGATTTTAATCCCGTGTAAATCCTATATTTCTATTTCTGTCTTAAACACTGAATCATCATCGTCCATTTTAAACGCTCCCTACTACTGCTAAAAGTAGCAAAAATGTTAAAAGTGCATGTTTAGTCGTTTTCTAATCTGTTAATTTAGAAAACTTGTTCAGTTTCATGGGTAGAAAGACATCAATTACTATACATTTTAAAACACAAACACACATCTTTGAAGAAAAACACAGAATGTGTGTTTTCCATGCTAGGTCAAAACGCCCTTAGACAGAACAGGACTGTGTCCATTGGTGATATCACAAAGTGAACGATCAACATTACAAGCGTGCTTCTAAAACCAACCTGCACATAGAGAATAGCTGCGGCTCCCTAAATAGACTGTAGCAGTCTTCGCAAATCCTATCGAGTCTGCGGAAGCTGGTCGGCTCGTAGACGCCTTTGCATTCCAATTCGAAAAAGGAACGCCGCGCCACGTGGTGGTGTTGGCTGGCTTGGGGTGCCGCCGCAGCCAGGGCAAGCGTCGCCAGTGCCGCGCACGCCAGTTGTATCGACGAACTTAGATGCATCTGGAATCTAAAGAATAGTAGGTCACACTCTACAAGTTTTACAAAAGTTGGGTATCTGAAGGAGTACAGATTTACCGAGTATCTGTGAAATAAAAGGCGGCGCTAGTAGTAATATATCATTGCGTTCCGAGACACTGACGGTACGGTACCGTTTGCGAACCCAAGTTGGCCGCTGCAAAGAAAAAACATGGCAAAATGGGGCTTGAGAATATTTGAGGTGATCTGAGCTCATTGACACGACGAAGAAGAATGCCTAAGAACATATTTCATGCCTTCCGTAGCAAAAGTTTGAAACTAAAATTTTAAATTAGGATTCTAAAGAAGTCTTGTCGTGTTAAGTGTTTTTTTTTATATATTATATGGGTTTGCTCTTGACCCCGATCCAGCCCGAGAGCAGGGATGGGATCTACGATGTAGCGAGCTTACCCAGAAGGAGCCTATTCACTGGCTTTAAAGAGAGCCGGATTATATGTGCTCGGAAATACAGACGCCGGCAGGAGATTCCACTCCTTTGCGGTACGCATTATAAAAGATCTCTGATGTTATCGAGCAGTAAATGTCTTCTGGCTGATATGATGATCAGTAAGACTCTTGATTGATGTAAAGATAAATTCACAAGAATTTTTAGCTTTCTTGCATCAGCTCCTTTTCATTTCATTACCTATTTTATTTTAATGATTTCTTATAATCTACACCGGTATAATTAATGATAGTATAATATTGTATTGTCAATCCATGTTAAAGATATACAACTTTCATAGTCAAGGAATGCATTCAATTCAAATTTAACAGTCGTTTGTCATTCTACTTTGAAATACAGTTGCTTACCTCAAGTTAATAAATCAGATTCGATTCAGAACAATATCTGCATCTCCCTCTATTCAGTATAACATAACAAAGACAGTATAGAGATATCGAATACGCTGTCGAGTCGAGGTTAAGAATATAATGTCACGTTCAAAATTCATGATCGTCTTATATTTTGCGGTTGCAATAGACACTAACAGTAACTCCACTGTATACCTGTCATGTTTTATGTCCACTTAAAATGTAGTTGGTAATAGAAACCTCAATACTAAGTAGGAAATGTATTATTTTGTGGGTTACTGTTTCAAACGCACGAATTTAGCCGCAACCGCAAATGGTGGAAAGTGGTTGAAGAGGCAATGTTTTTTAATAGGGCCATAACTTTTGATGTTCTACAGATAGTGAAAAGTTATGGAGTTATAGACTTCGTGCCAGTAAGTGAGCGAAATTATGTTTATCTTCTATTGGCTGTCCGCCCACGGATACGCCTGTTCTGTTGTTTTCTGTATTTTAAGTTAATACAAGGACCATAAAATAATCTTTACAATTTGGGGTAATAGGGGATCGGACTATTTTTAAAATATAGATTAGTAGCAGACGATTCGCGAAGAAAAAGACAGAATCGGTTGAAAAACGAATTTACAGTGATTTTTTAAAGTTTCAATATGTCTGTCTCTTTCAAAAACAATTTTTTGTATGGAGATTATATGGCGTTACTAACAAATGACGTCACAAGTGGGTATGTGCCTCTCTGTCTAATCTTGAATTTCAAACCTTTATAACTCGGTCAATTTTAAAGATAGAGCAAAAATTATTTTAGTGTTCGATAGCAGAAACTAAGATGTTTGGATTTATAAAATAAAAATAAAAAGTAGTCCGATCCCCTATAGTACTGCTTTTTCTGAATTTAACATGTTTATGTCGAAAGGAAATAACCAAAAAACTATGGGTCAGATGCTACTCAACCACAAACTTTATTTGCTTATTTGAAAGATCTTTTTTTAATTATTATTATTATTAGTTCTTGTTTTAAGTTCAAATTTGGATCGAATTTCTGACCTGTGGTTGTATTTTCTCCGAATAATGTACCAAGATAGACGATATTCTTTGATAATTTTGATTAGAATTATAAACATATTTTGATTTTGAAAGTGCCAATCGCGCTATTAATTGCTTTGGACCTACAAGTAAGACTCATAAAGCTTACAAAGTAAAAGACAGTTTATTGCAAATTACTTTAATTTTCAACAGGAACTTGCAACTCGTTTTAAATTCAAATTGGCTCTTAGTTAAGCCATTAGGCAGTGGCCACACTCACGCGGCGATAATGGTCCTTATAATAGTCCAATAAACTTAGGGCTGGTGTATGACCGAAGGTTCGGTCCGGTGTGATCCGGTTTCGGCCAGTTTCGGCTTTAAATTGTAATCGACGACTAAATTGATAAAAGATTCGACATAATGCTGACTTTGATGTGGATTTTTATGTTTATATCTTTAATAAAAATGTTTATTCTTTATACTTAGAAAATGTCCGAACATGGTGAACTGACACATGGTTTATTGTTGCTATTGATGTGAAAGTTGACGTCGAAAGTGTGATAAACGCGTTGTTTTATAAGTAAAGGCGGATATTCATGATTTTATGAATGATCTATATCATTGTCAGGGTATGTTATAGTGAATACGTGGATGAATAAAACAGGTAACTTGCATCTTCTAGCGAACGGTTTGTAAAATCGATACACTTTGCAAAAAAATGTGTACATTTAGGGAATACAATACATACATACACAATATACTTTTCAACAATATAATACACATTTTTCTGTTATTCCTTACAAAACATAAACTTGCTTTTTTTCATGAGAAGTATATTTTAGGATCTGAGCTCCCTGAATGGGGTTTAGGTTACAAGGTAAAGTCATCTGTAAAATTCGGCTATGCTTCACGTTCGGTCAAAAGCCGAAGTTCGGTTACCTAAAATTAAGTTTCGTCCAGTCTCTAGCCGAAGCCAGGTGGTCTGGACCACTATATTTACACTACGCCAGTCTAGTTGACCAGCGAGCTCAATTTATGTTGTCCGGTTTGGCGACACCGCCCCAGGCCAGCTTTGACGGTGGTCCTATCCTAGTAGGGCTTACGAGCCTTTGCATATACGGCCCACTTATATTTTTAATAGACTCTTTTTCCAATGGTATTATTTTTATTCCATTATAGGGCCGCCAACGATGATGCTTATAAAAACTTGTCTTAGAGACCTGCCTATGTATGAGAAGTGGGTGGAATTGGAACTACGGCCCATTCGTAAAAGTCAACTTTTGGAACGTTTGGTTAAAATACAATTCAGTATTGCTACTAGCGCCACCCTTCAGTTTACAGATAAGTTGGTAGGTCTGTATAGTGCAACACACAAGAAAAGATAATAAATAAAGGGTCTGCTGTAGGTATGTAGTTTTTAATTTAGTTCCTATTTATTTTCATATTGTTTTGTCACATGTAGTTGCTTGAACAAAGGTCATACACTAGTCTTTCAAGTTTTTGATTAAAAAACGGTTTATTTTATTTCGACATGCTAAGGGTTTTTTATTATTAGAACATGATTTTCTTTCGGACCTTATTAATTAGCCCCTTTTTGTAAAAAATATTTTTAATACCCAGTTCTAAGTAGTCTCAATAGATGGCGTGATAAGCATATCCCATTTTTATATTCTTTGCAATAAAATCTTATGGTGTAAGGAATCCTTTTAGTTCGCTCAGAAATTGTAATTCCAACTTTCCTTCACTGCTATATCTCTACCAAAAAGATTAACGCTGATTATACATAATAAATAAACACAAACTCCTTCCTTTTCACGCCACCTGCCGGCGATTACGAGTATTGCAACACTAATCGGATCCAAGTCAGATTTAATCTGCAAAGCTGTTGCAGCGCCTTAAAATCTTAATCTATCTAGGAAATAACTGGTATAGTGACTAATCATATCCAGTAGGAGATATTAAAAATGTTATTACTAAGTTTTCAACTTGACTTTCCTGTGGGGTGATCAAAACTAAAATGCTCGTATGTCAGTTAGTCCTTTTACTACCGAACGTTAGTCCTTTTACCATAACCGAAGTTTCGAAACAAGATCTCTTCTTCATTCTACCAATGTCAAAAAAAATTACCACGGTATTTATACGTTTCTAAAGTAATACAGCATGATTTTGTAATCCCTAGCAAAATTTAAATATGATATTCAGACCATCATAAGCAATAACTTTTCCCAAGGAACATGGGTTGAAAGCTTCCAAAAAATTTCGACCTCCCATACAAATTTATAAAATTTATTGTGTATTTTGTATGAAAAGTCGTTTTTTTTTGGGGTTTTCAAGAATAAGAAAGAATAAGAAGAATATAGGAATTATCTTTATTTGCTTTAAACATGGTATAGGGGTGTTACATTGACAAGAAAGTTAGTGCAGACATGTTTAGCTAAAGTTTAGTAGCATGCAAAGTAGTTTATTATAGTAGTTTTGTTTCTTAGTATATTATTTTTATAGTACTTTTGTTTCTTAAGCCATTCATATAGTTTTCTTTTAAATAAAGTCAAATTAAGAGATTTATATTCATCTGGTATTTTGTTATAAATTCGAACACACATAGTCAAAGAATTTTTAAAGTATTTTGCACTCTTTGGTACCATATCCAAAACTAATCTATAAATATCTCTTCTTGATCTGGAATTTACATCACAAGCTCTTTTAAATAGTGCGCTATGCTTTCTTACAAACAATCTTATTTCCAGTATATAAAGTGAGGGTAATTTATTTATTTTATTTGGGGGGCTTACAGCTATTTTTACAAAACATATATCATAAGTAGTAACTTATATGCCATTTACAAGCTTCCACATATAAGCAGAAATATTCTAGGAAGAATGTTTAATACAAAGAAGAATGAGACAAAAAAGAAAAAAATGCAATACTAATTACATACAAAGCTATATTAATGTTACGTAGCAAAGAAATCTTTAGCAATAGAGTTTTATACTTGGCCAGGCTTGTTTGCAAAAAGATCGAATCTATTGTCGCTATTTAGTCGGTTAAAAGCATTGAGTACTCTGGGCAAATAGCTATTTTTCCTGTAATTAGTACGAGAAGCTGGGACCTGAAACAAGTCACATTTACGCAGAATTCTAGTAGGAATTTTATATTGAACTAGACCTAGCTAATCAGGGCAATCAATTTTCCCCTGGCATATATCCATAAAAAAACATAAGTCGGCGACATCTCGACGCAAAGACAAGGGCAATAAGTGAACTTTTATACACCTAAGGTTGTAATCATCGTACGGGATTTTAAATTTAAAATAAAGAAAGCGGGTGAATTGGCGTTGGATTTTTTCAATACTGTCGGAATAAACGGAATATGGGTTCCATACTTGGGATCCATATTCCAAATGACTACGCACGTAAGCGCAGTAGAGTATTTTGATGGTTTTCATCCTTCTAAAGGAACTCGTGTACGCTTTATGAAACCAAGAGCCTTATAAGCTTTATCCACTATGTGCTCCACATGTTTGTCAAATATAAGTCCACTGTCGTGTATTACACCGAGATCTTTGCTAATCGAGGGGGTTGACAAGATTTGTTCTTTTGAAAGAAAGAAAGAAAATTTATTTGTAGTCCTGGGTAGATTACAGGTGGTAGGTATTTCACAATAGAATCTCCATAACTGACCTTCATAAGGCGCACAAATTTATAAAAACAGTTCACTTAAACTAACTTAATCACTATGAAAATAATTAAGTATTAAGAAATGAAATCATTTTAAAACTAAACACTAATTAACAATCAATAAAGTAATAAAGAATTATAAAGTAATTATACTGTAGAAAATGTGTCTGAAAGATATTCAAATATTTCATTTCATATTTCATTTTATTTTATCTTTTATTTTATAATGAAATTGTAATGGCTTGCGTCTACGTGTAAAACTAATAGAGAAACATAATGTCAACCCATGTTCCTTAGGAAAAGTTATTGCTTATGATGGTCTGAACATCATATTTAAATTTTAGCTAATTTGCTATTTTTTAAGCTATTCTGCAAGTATCAATTTCCGCTGTACAATCATTTGTACGATTTTGAAAACACTCAACTTAACTTCAACTTTCTGCATCTTAAACGAGCATATAATATAAACAAACGGGTCCTGGTTCCCACACGATATAATAACATTATTATAGTCGGTGATCGTGAATCAGCCGCCTCGGGCCATCTTGTTAAAAGCGAGCCGCCCGCGCCTGCGCCGGCGTTGAGCAAAAAAGATCCTACTTTGCAATATTTTATGCATTGATAGCTTAAGTGCGATTTCTTTAATAAGCATGAGAAAGTATATACAAATGTTGTAATAAAATGTGTAAGAGTGTCAAATATAGGTTTTAAAATGTTATAAAATACGCTTGGCAGTTTTTAAGGCGCCTGTACATTATTCGTGAGAATTTGATATTGAAGATCAATCAAAACGTTAGCTCTATAAATGAATGCTTAAACGAGAAGGATAATTATTTTATGGAGTTGATTATCTTGTGTCTTGTGTGGGGAAAAGAAATAGTTAATTAAGTAATATAAAAACAAATCGAGCGCCCTAAATAAAAATAAAAATTTGAGATGTCCTATTTTTTAATATTGCGCAGTACATTTATTTTTTCAGTATATGCTTACCTGAAAATCACTAAGCGCCATTGTACGAGTAATAACCAACTCTTCTATAGTCAGCGCTTTCCAGTCTCTCGCGCATCACGAGTATAAACCTAATCTACAAACTTTAATTAAAGTCCGTTGTCATCGGACGTGTCTTGGCACAGCCAACTCAACTTGGATCAAGCGAAGGGCTGGCAACTTCTTCGAATCGTAGACATCCATAATGCATGAGCTCTATATCGGTGGAGTGAACGTACTCCCGCGCACCTGTTGGTTAGGCCTACAGACTGCTCGGCTGCCACCCAGAGCGATGTGCTGGTTACACTTAGCGATTCTTGGATTATAGGGCTACCCCATGTCTTTACGTGTGTAGAAATAAGGCGACTAAGGGATTGGGGCTTCGTGCCAAGCCGTTAGGCTAGGTAAGAGGTTGTTCTTGGGATGTAGGCTAGCACAACATAGGATTTTTTGGAAATAACATCCCTAGGGGGAAAAGGGAGGCTGAAGTTTGTATGAAACTGTTGAAACGAAAACCACGCGAGCGGAGTTGACGGAATGCTAGGCTAGTCATATGAGTACAAAAATATGACAGGTTGTGTTTTTTATAATATTAGCAACCTGTTTAGTACGACTGAAAATTGAGCAGTGTAAACAGGGCTTATAGATTGGCGGGAAAAACAACTGGTCCTTCGAGCCGGATCGCTTGATTAACTTATTTTTAGATTACAGGCTGCGCAGGAGTGGTTCTGCCGCTGCTCTCAGTTCTATATTGACGAAGATAGCGGCTGATAAAAGATGAAATTCAAATAAGCTTGACATTTTTGTTTTACCGAGTTCTGGTGAGGAGATAATGGATAATTGAGAACGCATTGAAAGGTTACGTGTAAGTTGCTTTGCTATAGAATACTTTATTAGCACACAAAATCACGCTCTTATACCTAAAGAGATGAGCAAAGGCTTATTTTAAACCATGTGTGACAAAATTCGGTTTGGTGTACGTGCCTAACTGACAGATTGCTAGCCTGTAAAGTATATACAGCCATGTGGTGACGGCAGAGTAGAATACATTTGTCACCAACCCCTACTCTTCCCGTGGGTGTCGTAAGAGGCGACTTAGGGACTACACATTGAACAGCGAACGGGCAGCAGCGCTCTCTGATACAGTAACCTTTTAATCTGCGATCTCCAACCCGCCTGCCAAACGTGGAGATTATGGCAAAACCCTCCACTTAAGTGGAGGAGGCTCATAGTCCAGCAGTGGACTGTAACGGGCCGTTCATGTTGAACGTATAATACAGAGTGTAATCGTTAAGTGTGCCGAGGCGATTATTCCGTAACTATTAAACTATAATTTAAACTGATATCGAAAGTACGTTACCTACTTTACCTAATGAGTAAAATGACATCAATAACTTTAACTTTTTTTTTGTGCGGTTGGCATAGGGCCGTGTGGAGTGGCGCAGTCGAGAAGAGGCCTATGCCCAGCAGTGGGTGGATGTGGGCTGAAAATGATGATGAACTTTTTAGAAATAAATCGTAAAATATTCAAAATTTTGACATTAAACTCTCCTATACATGACGGTTCCGTAGCCCAGGTGGTAGTGTATCTGCCTCCGACACGCACAGGGTCGCGGGTTCGAATCCCACCCAGGGCAAACATTCGTGTGATGAGCGGTTTGAGTGTTTGCCTTGTGTCTGGTTGTTGTTTATCTATATAAGTATTTATTTACCCACTTATGTAATGTATATCAGCTGTCTGGTACCCATAGTACAAGCTCTGCTTAGTTTGGGATCAGGTGGCCGTGTGTGAAGATGTCCCCACAATTTTTTTTATTTATTTATACATTAGAGCTCGTCATTGTATCGCACAACAAGGACGTCACTTCGAACATCTGCTTTGAATACTAAATTTTGCCAATCAATCAATCAGCCTATTGCAGTCCAGTGCTGGACGTAGGCCTCCCCAAGGGCACGCCAAAACGCACGATCACCCGCTTTCCTCATCCAGCCACCACAGTTTTGTACTTACTAAGAAATAAAAAGATAGTTTTATTACTTTGTAACAGTTTCCTTAAATATCAGTACTACGCTATCGGTTATATCGGTAAAGACATCGTTACAACCCTAGTTGCACTATAGTTATTTTATCGGCGTAATTGTGGTGACATTAGAATGGAAATAACACGGCTCACCGCAAGCGGCGGCTCCGGACAAGTCCATAAGATCTGTGAATTTATTACTGTTTACAAAAACATTCACGTCCGCACATGTCCACACTTCAATAGGGTTGCCATTCCCTTACAATATTTTTTTAATGACATTGATTTTATTACACGACTGTTAAAGAGGTTATAAACACTTTAAAGAAAAAAAAGAGGAATGAAAAACAGAAAATGGATGGATGCTGGAATGTTTAAGAGGTTGTTTATAAAACTAAGTGATGGCAATTTCTTTGAAACTCCTTTTTGAGCCCTCGTTTTTGAGCTAGTTTTTAATGAAATGTTTTACTTTGCTAACTTTTCATATTTTTATATAAGAAAGTTTTGAGATTATTGGGAATTTTATTCAGCCTAATATTAAAATTAAATGCGAAAAGTGATATCATATTTCCATATTTCAAACGATATAGGTTGACTCTACAATTTTACAAACAGAGCGACAGCCCTACAAAAATCCTTATTAAAACCACCCAGAATATTAAGACCTGCCTTTCTCTCATTTTCCTACTGGGCAGACATGTTTGATAGACCTCTGTTCGCTGGTCAGTAGTTGAGACACAACGGCACCTCGCTGGATGCAATGTTGAATATAGATAGAATTGTATAAATGTACATCTGAGATATACCTAACTTAATCTGTATATAACGACTTGATTCGCCAGTTTCATCTTGAGTTACTTAAGACGCAATAAGACTTGAATCTTATACAATAGTTTTGGTTTTAGCTAATTCGTTGCTTCTTTTCTTGAGTACTAGGAAGAGAGAGCCGATAGTTCCAAAGGCCACGTACAGAGGTCGCTTTCGAAGGCTGCCCGACCACAACACATGGTGTCTGATCGCCTGATAGTACTCGCTATTGTTCTAGCATTGTTTATAATCTGTGGTCGTGTGCGTGCATCCGGCCTACAAGATTTTGAATGAAAAGTTGGGGATTCGTTTGGAATTTTTTATTCCATCAAAAATATACCACGAAACCAACTAACCAAGTTTTCAAATATTGTTGAACTGACGCCTGCGCATAACTTCGCGATTTGTGCGTGCAGTCGACCACCAATCACCACCAGACTAAATTCTATTCGAAATTATTACGTAGTAGGAGAAAATGTGTTGAATTTCTTGGGGTTGTCGTTGCATAAGGTCTAAAACCAGCTATTTAATTAAAGGATTTATAATGTTTAAAATCACGACTACCCTGCCAAAAAAATTTTAGCCAGTGTCACTTGGACTGATGTCAAGATTCTAACGATATCGCATACTTCCAAATCTGTTCAGGTATTTAGAAGAATCCGGTCACCTAAGGCACTTCCCATCGATGGCCACTTCCCATGAAAGGCCATTTCCCTGAACGGCCACTTTCCTAGAACGGCCACTTCCCATGAAAGGCCGCTTCCAATGAATGATAACGACGTTGCACCATGCGGTTTTAACGCAGATCTTCACTTCGCAAAATGTCATCGTGTAAAATTTGGCCTCTCGAAAAACGCACAAAATAATTTTAAGCACGCGTTTATTAGGTTCACTCGTAACTAAATAACTATGTAAACAAAATGTTATTGTAGGCATATATTTCATGTAGGTACTTGTATGTATGTCTATTATATTTAACACATTTATTTAGTATACAACTACATTTTGTAGTTTATACGGTACACTTGCACTATTCCGCGTTACTTTAATAGTCTCCTGTATCCAAAGGTTGCCTGGAAGAAATTGCTATGAAGCAATAAGGCCGCCTAACTGTACATGACTACCTGTTCTTACTTCCACTCTGTCATTTATTATTTCTGTGTGTGCAGTAAAGTATATTCATTCATTCATTCATTCCTTCATTCATTCTATGTAAACAAATCTTGAAAATCGATTTTAACCTACTTCTGGTTGTCGTAGTTATGGTGGAAAACGAAACCCGCATAACATACTCGTACATAAATCCTGAACAAATTACACTACTTTTTTTGGACAGTAGTCTTAAAATTAAGAAACTATGCCTATAGTTTGTAGAACCAATACGAATAGGTTTAAGGCCGGGTTATTGCAAAAATTAGCAACTCAACGCGGTTTAGTTGAAAGTTCAACCGACGCATTACTGAAATAACGTTCATATTAGCGTGCGATGCTTCACGGTGGTTACGTCCGACACTGCGCAGGAATCGTGCGAAAAACTCGTTTTTCTTGAACTCTTTTGCTTATTAACAGAAAATGGCAGAGTTTATGAAAAATGTGATCGATTTAAAATCTAAGTTAGTAATTGGCAAGTTATATTTATGGTTATCGCTTTAAGTTACGAGATCTAGGACGTCAAAAAATTTTTTTGCTGCTTTTTTTTAAAAACTTGTGCTTTTTATTTCTAAATTATTATAATGTATTTAAAAATTCTACTCGATTTAAAAGTCAATTAAGAATATATTCTGTTAGCATATATTTTTTTACATTTATAAAATCAATAGAAGTGCTGGTATTTTATCGTCAAAGTAGCGACCATGGGCGCTATGTCCACACAACCCCGCCTTAACATATAGTAATGTTTTCTGGGTAAAATATAGGTAGACTTGCCAGCGGCTTCCATGGTGCTGCGAAGGTCGTAGGTTCAATTACCTCGCGACAATTATGCAGTACTTGTACAACTACCTAGTCACTTTTCCTTATATTAAAAGATTATAATTTTCCTTGTCACTGCATTGATTTAAAAGTGATGTTAAACATTTTACTTAGAAATAAATTATGATTTTGACTATCATTTTGATGAGTCAAGCACTCATTTGACTTGTGTCTGGATGTTGTTTAATATTATATCTGCTGTCTGATACCCATAGTACAAGCTCTGGATCAGATCGGCTTGTGAGATATCCCCCCCCATATATTATCATGGTTCCGGCAGAATAACAGCGTCACCTTTTTTATTATACATATTTGTATTTGATTTGAATAAATTAGTGTGAAATATATATAATATATAATTCCCTGCGTTACATTTTTAGAATACCTTTTTTGAGATACGTAAATTAATTATTTTTTGGAGTAAGGGAAATAATGGAATAAAGATAGACGGACGGTTTATTTTTCAGATATAAGTTAAAATCACCGGCCAAGGACGCGCTGGGCCACGCAAGTGTAGGGTTCCGTAGTTGTCCAATACTACTTAGGTACTTGTTTAAGACAGCATTCATCAAAATATTATTTTATGATATTTGTACCGAATTTCAAGTTTATTGTATGCGAGGGTTTATAATATCACGAGTTTGTTGGTCTATTATTCGATATCCTGTAAAGCCTACTTTCTACTTATTATCAACATCAAGTGATGTTGATAATTTTCCTTTTAAATTCATCATATTATACACTACTACCTTGATTTTTTTCACATTTCCAAATACAACGGTTTCGCTGGTTGACTCAAAAAAAAAAATAAGCACTTTAAAACGAAATATATCTGAAACGTAATCGACTTCCTTTTTGACTACGGAACCCTACTAGGTCAATTTAGCTTTTTTATGTTCGTAATGTTGTGCCGTGTGGTGACGACAGAGTAGAATACATTTGTCACCAACCCCTACTCTTCCCGTGGGTGTCGTAAGAGGCGACTTAGGGACTACACATTGAACAGGGAACGGGCAGCAGCGCTCTCTGATACAGTAACCTTATAATCTGCGATCTCCAACCCGCCTGCCAAGCGTGGAGATTATGGCAAAACCCTCCACTTAAGTGGAGGAGGCTCATAGTCCAGCAGTGGACTGTAACGGGCCGTTGATGTTGATGATGTTCGTAATAGTCGAAACGGTTTTAAAAATAGGAAAATTCGAAGGTACTGTTTTCTATGGATTTTTCGTATAAATTCAGGACATGACATCGTCGTTGGTTATTTTATTTACTATGATTTTGACTGTCTAAAAAGTATAAGAATATAAAAAACACGTTGTAAATTTTATTATGTTTACATCTTGTTAAGTTATTGAAAGGATGTCAATAGCCTTCGAGAGTCGCGCTACCAATTGACCAATAGAAGTGAAGTGCATGCAATCATCTATCTTCAATCGTATGCCAATCACGTCTGTCATGCCAGGCTAGGGTTAGGGCAGGTCGGAATACGTGATACAGAATACAGAAAGTTTTCTGTTAGCTCGCGTTTTCTTGTACGAATAAGATATTCTCCCGCGGTGAAAACTCAATAGGGGATCGGACTGTTCACCATATTTTATGAATTTACCACATTTTGTGAATTATTTTTAAAATATAGATTAGTAGCAGACGATTCGCGAAGAAAAAAATAGGATCGGTAGAAAAACGAATTTACAGTGATTTTTTAAAGTTTCAATATGTCTGTCTGTCTCTATATGAGAATTCCAGTGCTTGTGTCAGAATCAATGGGGCGTACACGGACTGGTTTAATATCCAGAAGGGTGTTAGACAGGGATGTGTGGCGTCTCCGTGGCTGTTTAACCTCTTCATGGACAAATGCTTGACGGATCTGAAAGAGACTGATTGTGGTTTGAGAATGAAAGAGTTACTCGTCAAATGCCTTCTGTATGCTGATGATCAAGTATTACTTGCATCCTCGGCTCAGGAGTTACAGGAGATGGTAACTATTTTGAATGACGCTTTGGAGAGAAAGGGAATGAAAGTAAATATAAGTAAAACGAAAGTTATGGTGTTTGAAAGAGAGGAACGTGTGACTGAGTGTGATATTAGGATTGGGAGTGAACGTTTAGAGCAAGTGAATGAGTTTGTATATTTGGGTTCTATGTTTACTAGGGATGGGAGGTGTGAAAGTGATATTGAAAGAAGAGTGAACGCCGGCAATAGTGTAAACGGAGCATTGTGCGCTTTTATGAACAGTCAGAAAGTGTCTAAAAAGGCCCGTCTGGCGGTTCATAGAGGGGTGCTGGTTCCGACACTAATGTTTGGGAGCGAAAATTGGGTATGGCAGAAGAAACATGAAAGTAAAGTATGTGCTGTGGAAATGAGAGCTTTGAGAAGTATGATTGGTGTAAAATTGAATGACAGGATTAAGAATAGTGTGATAAGGGAATAATGTGGAGTGAAAGATGATGTAGTGACTAGAATAGAGAGAGGTATGTTAAGATGGTTTGGTCACTTGGAAAGAATGGATGAGAAGAGAGTAACCAAACAAATTTATGAGGCAAGTGTGAATGGAGATGTTGGAAGGGGAAGGCCAAGGCGTACGTTTCACGACCAGATCGGGGATGTACTTAAAAAAGGCCAGGTCAGGAGTACCCTAAACCGACGAGCGTGCACGAAGAGGTTGATGAATGTGAATGAAGCGAAAGAAGTATGTCTGGATCGTAGCAAGTGGAAGGAAGTGGTCTCTGCCTACCCCTCCGGGAAAAAGGCGTGACTTTATGTATGTATGTATATGTCTGTCTCTTTCAAAAATATTTTTTGTATGGAGATTATATGGCGTTACTAGCAAATGACGTCACAAGTGGGTATGTGCCTCTCTGTCTAATCTTGAATTTCAAACTTTTATAACTCGGTCAATTTTAAAGATAGAGCAAAAATTCTTTTAGTGTTCGATAGCAGAAACTAAGAAGTTTGGCTTTATAAAATAAAAAAAAGTTGTATGATCCCCTATTGTCGTGTCGAATTATAAGAGCGTTGAATCGTAAAACTGCGAAGAATTTCTCCACAAGGATGTATGTCTCAACAGGTAGAGTTGACTTTGCATCCTAACTCTTCCAAGCTGTTTGTTAAATAAAATATATTTGTTAAAATCTGGCCCCCCCATCTTATTTTCGCGTAAGAATAGAATTGATTAGCTATTAAATTAGTTCGTTCGTTCGTGTGAAAAGAGTTCTTAAAGGAATAATTTATTTTTACGTAGGCTTAGGAATTCCTTATATGACTCGTATCTGTATCCAAGGATTATCTATTATTTATATATTATAAATTCAACTATAAACTTAGCTAAAGAACAAGGCTGTTTTAATTAAAATTATTTTTTGTGTAATATCGGTGTCTTAAAAAAAGTAGAGGTGTAGGTCTGCTGGAAGATATTTCTTTAGAAATAAATAGGCCTGTTGTGTCGTTAGAAATAAATAGGCCTATTGTATACAATAAATGGTTAAATAAATAAATAAATAGAGAGTGCATAAGTAAATTAATATTTTTACCTATTTGTCTGTTTAATTTATATCAATAATAAAATAATTTTGACTTACAGAAAGAATGTTGAAAAAACTCGTGCGCACAAAATCACAAAATTCTTATGTTGTTGGTAAATTAATACACTTTTAGAAGTAACTCAGTCCTTTCTCTTTTTTATACAGTTATTTTCAGAACCCTTTAGCTCACAGACATAAATATGTAGGTGGGTACTAGAATAAAGTAGTATTGTGATTTTATCTAAATAATAACTTCGTATTAGGATCAATTAGCGGAGTGGCGTGATGAGCGTCTGACAACCAATGGGAGAGTAGACCACGTGCGTACGCGCATCTAGGTCACCGCGCAGCTATGGGTGCTGAAACTGACGTAAAAAGTTACGTCATCATCTGTTTTTTATTGCGGTCTCACTCTTTTCCTCGTTTTAGGGATTTCTATGGTTGTTATAAAAAGCCTAGTTCTTCCTTTAAACTGGTATGATATGCGACATATCATATGGGTATACTTACCTATATACTTACTAAAGCCTAGTTCTTCCTCTGCGGTTGGGGTTTTATATTTTTTAAATATTTTTAGATGAGTGATGTAAGTATGAGGAAGCTAGTAAATATTATTTACCAAATATATTATTTACTAGCTTCCTAAATAATATTTACTAGCTTCCTCATACTTACTAGCCTAGTGCTTTCTTTGCGGTTGGGGTTTTATATTTTTTCAATATTCTTAGAATATTTAATCACTCATGATGTAATAGCGCTTAAATATTTACCAAATAATATTTACTAGCTTCCTCATACTTACATCACTCATCTAAAAATATTTAAAAATATAAAACCCCAACCGCAGAGGAATAACTAGGCTTCTATATATTATAAAGGTAAGTATACCCATATTATGATAATGTCGTATATTATACCAGATTGTAGGGTCAATGCACTTTAAGATAGGAAACTCAAGTCAAAGTCAAGTCAATTTTTTTTTATTCGAATTAAGATTTTTACAAATCATTTTTCGACATCAAAGCTAACATTATACACTCACCGGCACATTTAACCGCCCACCCTTGATTTCAGGGAATACTTGCGACTCTTTATAATTCTATTAGTTACAGCTGATGTTAGTTAAAAAGTTGTTAATTTAAAGTTTATTTAAGTGTGTTTTATTTATCGTAAAATTATCAATAAATCAATTGTAATGTATAACAATAAGCGTAGTTTCAAATTAACCCGAAATACAAGGGTGGGCGGTTAGATGTGCCGGTGAGTATGTCGTCATTATTTATCATTATATATAATGATAAATAATGACATTATTTATCATATCTTTATTTATCTTATTTATCATTATATATAATGATAAATAATGACGACATATTAAAGACGATATTATTTTCATTCGTGAGTGATAATGATGAAGCGGCCAGTGCGCAGGATATTCGTGAGCATCGTACTGGCCCTATTTTTTATAAGTTTAAGATTTTAGGCGGAGTAGATATAATTTTTTTTTTCATTTAAAGTTGCAGTTATCGCGAGAGGTACCTACCGATAGTTTAATTCGAATTTAATAAGATTGTCTTGTAAATAAAAGCTGGAACAAAAAGGTTTATAACAAAGCCCACCACTAGAAAGCTATATTATCCCTGAGTAACATAGGCTACTTTTTACCCCGGGAAAATCTATTCCCACGGAAAAAATCTAAAAATAACACGGGCGGAGCCGTGGACGGACGGACCGCTAGTTTATCATAAAAGTCACTGGTTTTAAGTAATTTTTATCTGAAAATCAGAAATCAGAAACATTTATTCCCCTATTTTTTATTTATTTATTTGTTATTTTTTATTCTTGCATTTTGTTTTTTTTTGTTTTCTTTACTAGTTTGACCGCACAGGGCTCTCTTTACAGACGTTCTGGGTTCGAAACCCGGTGGGGTCAATGTAGTTAAACAAAAATCATTTTTGGTCCGAAAATTGTAGACAATCTTATGCAGGCTTTTATGGATATTAGAGGTCTTAGACAGCTCAATTACCCTTCCGCAAGGTTTTTTGAGGCCCTACGTCAATCGACCCACTCAACGTCGACTTACCCGACCAACCCACATGATATCAAATCAAATCAACGGCCCGTTACAGTCCACTGCTGGACTATGAGCCTCCTCCACTTAAGTGGAGGGTTTTGCCATAATCTCCACGCTTGGCAGGCGGGTTGGAGATCGCAGATTAAAAGGTTACTGTATCAGAGAGCGCTGCTGCCCGTTCCCTGTTCAATGTGTAGTCCCTAAGTCGCCTCTTACGACACCCACGGGAAGAGTGACAAGAGTGAGTGAGTGTTCTACTCTGCTGTCACCACACGGCATAAATACATGATATAAATAAGGATAATATAAAATGTCTCATCTAGTGTAGAATTCTATATCAACGAAATACATTTGATATTCAATCACGCTTAGTAGTCTGAGACCGTTGCCAATTGGTTGCTATACCTACGTAGCGCATGCGTACATCTACTTGTTGAGTTATTTCGGGATGTTTAACGATTACATTACTTAAGGAGACGTCTGCGGATCGATTGGGAGTGTCAATGCGTTAAGCGTGCCAAGTTTTTTTACGACTTGGAAAAAGTTAGATCAATCTGTCTCGAGAGGTATGAGTGGGTACTATTTTTAACCCTAGACGTAAAAAGAGGGTGTTAATTTGAAGCGTTGCATCCTTGCATAGTAGCTTCAAAAATTTTAAATCAATAACAATGTGTTTTGCTTTTTAAAAAATGTTTTTTTTTTTTATATTCAATACAAAAAATCTCTATGTATGCGTTTTCTTGCAAATTCTCAGTCTCAACCCCACAAGTAACTAAACATTTTAAAATTTTAAACTGTCTGATAAAAGGAAAATTGTTAGATCATAAAAAGATCAGGTCTTTTAGTATTGTCGTAGATCAAGCTTTATAGTAGCCAATTTGGTATCACAATTTATTTGTAATGTAGGGTTTTTGCTCTATATTAAAACTACTAACTTTTTAGTTCGTATCATGGTCATGAATATTATACAAGTGTGTCTGTATCGTGTTCGAGTATATTTGAACCTGAGCCAAGCGACTTGCGCAGGCGGCTCGCGCCCCGCTGTCTGCGCGCGCGCCGCTCTCCTACGCACACACGCAACCAAACGTTATTGACACTTGTCATTCGCATTACACAGTACAACCAACGACTGTGTCAGCTAGCTTTTTCCAGTTTGACACGAATGTTATCGTTATTTTCAATACAGCGAAGCCTATTTTTGTATGAGCATCGGTGGTCTTGTGGTTAGGGCCGCTGCCTCCCGTCCAGGAGACGCGGGTTCGATCCACACCACGTACCAATGTGTTTTCGAATTTCAAATTGACATATACGTTTATTCGACGCTCTTACGGTGAAGGAAAACATCGTGATGAAACCTGCACACTCCTGCGAAGAAATTCAAAGGTTGTGTGTGAAGTCGGCCAACCCGCACTGGGCCAGCGCGATCGACTAGAAAGATGACAATAAATAATATTAAGTACGTTCCTTTCAACTTAGGGTATAGCCAGTACACGTTTCATCTAAATCAGTTTAGTATTTTTCAAGATATGGACGATTATTAAAAGAAAATTATTTGTGGTGTCGCCTTTGAATGTACCACATGAAATGTACATTTAATGCTGTGGTTTGAATATGGAACGAAATTGGAATATGATATTGAGCTGCGCAGAACATGTAACAGTAGATCGAGCATTCAAATAAATAGATAAAAATGTCCTTATTTATTTGAAATAAAATTCAACAAAATCATTTTTCGATGTAAAATAATTACAAAGACAAAAGTAGCTTGTCCCTGAAAGAAAGAAAAGAAAGAAAAACACATTTATAATTTTTTTTCCCTGGCTGGCACGTTCACTACAAGTGTACGATTTGGAGAACAACGGCGGGAGGAAACTCCGGTCTGTGGTCTTATGTGCTTTTCTTTTCTTTAACTTGCAGGTGGCGTGGAGTTATGAGCACTAACCTTGAAAATACCCTCACCACACACACACCACACTACATCACACACACACACACACGCGCCATCATTTCGTAAATATACTATATAACTTTTAGTCTGGTGAATTCTACTTAGTGCGTTAAGTCAAATTACCGGAATGTTCGGTTCGTTAGGTCTATTTCCCTGAACATTTTCTCCGATTGTCTTTAACTTGTTTCTTACACTTGCGAATGTTGCAAATTCAAATATTTATTACGTTCATGTTGTATGTAAGTACGTACACTGGTCTCAAGTATGACGTACATAAACTATCTCCAAGTAAGCCGATTATTCTGTCTAGCTTTTTTTAATATAACTTTTACTAGATTTTGCTTATTTTTCTATAAAAGCGGTTACAGTTGTAAAAACTATCATTATTTTGTTGATTAAGTAACTACTTAACACAAGCGTTTGTCGACTTCAGTCTGTATCTGCGTATAAGGTGCGCAGATAGACAGGAAAGCGACGAACGTTCTAGAGTCGAGTTTACATAAATCTCCGGTAGCTACGTAGCAACGTACCTGCACGTACGCACGTTTACTAAATGGCACCGATTCACGTGGTCATGCTCCAGTCCTAATTTAAAATCCAGCTATCCTTATCGTTTTTATGACCAATGAAAGAGAGGAGAATTCAGATGAAGGAATATTATTTTGAATGTATTTTAACCTGATGACCTGAGGAAGTTCGCTGGTGGTGGCTGGATGAGGAAAGTGAGTAATCGTGCGCGGGAGGCCTACCTACGTCCAGCAGTGGACTGCAATAGGCTGATTGATTGATTGATTTTAACCTAAAATAAAGGCGAAGCTGTCACATTACGATAAATTTAAGTCGGGTCTAAAATTATACAATCGACGCGTCCTTGTTTAAATTTGATGTTTGACAGCTTCTCCTGTCAAAAAGGGCGGTCGAACTATTTTACTGTTTAAAGATTAGAACGTGACTCCTGAATTGACTCCATATCGTATAAGCTGTGAGAACTGCGTTTGCTTTACTGTTGCTTTGCTTTACGGCAGTTACTTACGTATACCGCGCGCTGTTTAATCGTCTCAGATGAAAAAATGTTTTCTTCTGAGAAATATTTTTGTGTAAATCGTCATATCAAAAGAAATATAAAGAAAAGAGGCAGGTACAGGTAGAGAGGCACTACTATTTTCGAAGTTCCTAATGGTGAACAAGTCGATTAGTCGTTCAGCGGCTGGCTACTTGACTAACTGTCAAAATTAGTAACTTAAAAATTGTATCAATCAATCAATCAGCTCAGTCCTCTGCTGGACTGCTGCCTCCCCTCGGGCACGCCAAAGCGCACGATCACCCGCTTTCCTCATCCAGCCACCACCAGCGACCTTCCTCAGATCAATAAGTTGCGTACGAGACTAATATTAGTTCTGGAAATTATGCACTATATTAAATTATTCTGTTCAAAGTTTCACATAAGATTTGTTTATTTTTATAAAAAGCTTGACTTGTAACAGAGTGTAACTTGAATCGCTTATTGCATTGGCACTTTGTTAATTTTCCGGTACATAAATCGATCGATTTAACTTTGAAACCGGTCTTCGCCGTCTATATGGTACTTTTGAATCAATATTTTACTACGGTAGGCGCAACTTTATTTTTTATTGTTGAGTTTAAAATATATAAGTGTTGGTTTGATTTACGTTGGTAAATACGTATGTCGTCGGTAAAAAGAGTCGTTTATATTTTTTAGTTCTTTTCTCTCGTAACTTAGGACTTTTGTACGAGCATCTTGTTCAACGTGCCATCCATGATAGCTTTGACGTCAAAAAATGATTTGTAAAAATTTTAATTCGAATAAATTATTTTTAATTTTGATTTTGATTTTTCTAACGTAGTTCCCGGCTTCTTAAAGTAATTATTATGACGGCTCCGTACCCAGGTGGTAGTGTATCTGCCTCCGACGCACAGGGTCGCGGGTTCGATCCCGCCCAGGGCAAACATTCGTGTGATGAGCACTTGTGTTTGCCTTGTGTCTGGTTGTTGTTTATCTATATATGTAATATATATCAGCTGTCTGGTACACATAGTACAAGCTCTGCTTAGTTTGGGATCAGATGGCCGTGTGTGAAGATGTCCCCACATTTCGAATTTATCGATATAAACATTTGGTATCCCTTGTAATATTTCATTGCGTTACTCTCTAGCTGTGTAATAGATAGACAAACCAGCAAACACACTTTCACATTGAAAATATTATTATGATTAAAAATAGATTAACTATTCATATTTTTTAAATACATAGCAGGCAACACTGGTCTGGTCGGGTCTAGTCCGTTGAACTGCTCAGGTGGGCCTTGGTTACGACGTATTAATACGCGGCAATAAAAACACTAGATTGGCGGCAATTTTACAGAAAACGAGAGTTGCAAAACTTGCAAATTGAAAGGAAACGACTAATAAAATACTTGTAAGCTTGACGACTTAAAATCTATATTTTTTGCAATATTTACTTAATTATTATTATTTTAATTATCCTGCAATTCCTGGCTGTAATGAAAAGTTTTTTTTTATATCAATCAATCAATCAGCCTATTGCAGTCCACTGCTGTAGGCCTCCCCTCGGGCACGCCAAAGCGCACGATCACCCGCTCTCCTCATCCAGCCACCACCAGCGACCTTCCTCAGGTCATCAGTCCACCTGGCTGGGGGGCGTCCCACACTACGTTTCCCGACATTTTTTTATAGTATGTTATGTACGTAACTTTTTTTTATATGGCCATTGTTATCTGCGTGCCAGTGTCCAAGATATCTACTGCAAAAAAATATATTCCGCGTCTATTGTTATCTCCCTTTTCTCTTCCGTAGGTCTGCTGGAAGATATTTCTTTAGAAATAAGTAGGCCTGTTGTGTCGTTTTTCTTTGTGTTATTGTCATTTTCTTGTTTAATGTGTACAATAAATGGTTAAATAAATAAATAAATAAAATATTTGCGATTTAGATTTCATTAACCTCAGCAATTTTTAGTCTTATTATATGAACTTTTGATTCAATTTGGTTGTATTAAAACAATATTTATTTATGTATTATACATATTTATAATGTTAAATCTATTGGTCTATCTGTTATATAAGTAGAATTATACATGACATTACAATATTTATATATTGTTTACATTGTATATTCTTGAATTGATTCATACATCCTACAGCCTTGTGCTTCCTCTTCCTGGCGACATTTCCGACTTAAATCATTTTGCTCAAATAAGTAGAGGGAGCTGTCAGGAAAAGTATCAATAATTTATGAATAATAATGCATAAATGAATGTTTATCGGCGTATTATATTTAAATCACGTGTAATTCCACCAATGTTGATGTTTGTTTTTAAATCTTAGCGTTTTTTTAAAGTTTGTACTAGTTTTTTTACTCTAGTCTCTTCACAGAACACCTAGACGTCTAAACTGATTTTAATGAGTGAAGTATCGGTGAATTATGCTAAATTCCGCAAGTATTTCGACATCAACATCAACGGCCCGTTACAGTCCACTGCTGGACTATGAGCCTCCTCCACTTAAGTGGAGGGTTTTGCCATAATCTCCACGCTTGGCAGACGGGTTGGAGACCGCAGATTAAAAGGATACTGTATCAGAGAGCGCTGCTGCCCGTTCCCTGTTCGATGTGTAGTACCTAAGTCGCCTCTTACGACACCCACGGGAAGAGTAGGGGTTGGTGACAAACGTATTCTACTCTGCCGTCACCACACGGCTAAGGCGCAAGTATTTATATATATTAAAATAATAAGCAAACGCTTGTTAAATGGCGTGAGGTAATATTGCTCATTACGTAGGACTTTCGATACATAAGCTAAAGTTTGGCGTTTTAGTAAAAATAAGTTATTATGTAAGTACTAACATGAAGTGTTTAATTCACAAAATCTGACCTATACAAACTACGAACCTTTATAATGAGTCACCACTGTGTATTATCCCATATTGATTATTATGGGGGAGGTATGGTTTAGTCACACTGAAAATTATTTCACGCGATTCGCAGCTTATATACAGTGATATCACTAGAGGGTTGGCATTATTGGCACAATTACATCGAACATTAAATCAAAGCTTTATTTATGACACAGACAACAAAACAAAAGCAATACCTACGAGTTATTACGATAAAATGCAAGTGCTAATGAGGAAGAAAAGTTATCATAAATATTTTATCGTTCCCGAGTCACGTCAGCAGCTTTCTGAAGCTCGAAACTATTTTTAACACCAGGTCTGTGAGGTATTTAGACCCATAAAAAAATAGATAATCATCTAAAATTAAGAAACACGACCGCCCTGCCAATAAAAATAAAGCCAGTGCCACTCGGGCTGATGATGTAAGGATTCTAACGATATCCCAAACACGAAAGTCTGTTAAGACATGTAGAAGTTATGGTGGAATAAAAAAATCACATCAAATCAAATCAACGGCCCGTTACAGTCCACTACTGGACTATGAGCCTCCTCCACTTAAGTGGAGGGTTTTGTTTTGCCATAATCTCCACGCTTGGCAGGCGGGTTGGAGATCGCAGATTAAAAGGTTACTGTATCAGACAGCGCTGCTGCCCGTTCCCTGTTCAATGTGTATTCCCTAAGTCGCCTCTTACGACACCCACGGGAAGAGTAGGGGTTGGTGACAAATGTATTCTACTCTGCCGTCTCACATAGGTACATCTTATCTTATCTTTGAAGGGGCCGAGACGTCAGAGTCTCGGAGCACTTCGACCCTATGGGATCTTTTGTGCCTCCCCAGATACCTTAATCTTCATCACTCCCCAGTTACATACATGAACCCACTCCTTTTTTTGGACATTCGTTTAAAAAGACACGACCGTTATGGTTATGTACCATTTTGGGGACAGCCCCAAAAGAGACAAACGAAAAAAAGAAAACAAGCCTAAAATAAAATAAAAATTTGCTTACGTTTTAAAATTTTCTTTTCTCCGGATTACAAAAGTCTGTTATAACACTTAAGTCACAAAATTGAAATCACAGTTTTGTATGAAGAGAGTCGAAAAGCAACGTAAGCGTCCGTTGACTTTCGTGTTTGAATACCGACTGGCCGTGGAAGGATATTATATGAACGTAATATATAAACTAAAAGTGTAATAAATTGTACAATAAATATAATTACGTCACGAATAGCGTGTTTGATGTTCACAAAAACGAAGTATAAAATTGTGTTTATTTGTTATAGGTGTTTCGGTGTCGGTGGTCTAGTGGCTAGGGCCGCTGCCTCCCGTCCGGGAGACGCGGGTTCGATCCCCACCACGTACCAATGTGATTTCGAAATCATATGTACGTTTATTCGACGCTCTTACGGTGAAGGAAAACATTGTGATGATACCTGCACACTCCTGCGAAGAAATTCAAAGGTTGTGTGTGAAGTTGACCAACCCGCACTGGGCCAGCGTGGTCGACTAAGGCCTAATTGCTCTAATTCAGGGTAGGCTCGAGCCCCTCGGTAGAGACGTATATATGAGCTGTTGATGTTATAGGTGTTTGGATTTGTATTGTATGGATATCGTGTTAGCACTTTCCGTCTAATTGCAAGCCTGACCAGTCAGTGTGCACTGTCTATTACAACCGATACCTATCAAGACTATCTGCTAAGGATAGCATATAATTTCACACCACCACATGCAGTAGTGTACTTCCCAAAAAAAAATCTTTGTCTTTACAGGTGTGAATATGTCCGAAAGTAAGAATAAAGATTGAGTTATTTGTCTTATTTTAGAAAAAAAAATATCTATGTGTTGCCCTAGATTAGCCATGTTGCCAGACACTCTAAACTTAGACTACTTGGCTAAACTTAGCTAAATACCGCTGTCCGTGATAGCCGGAACCAACAACCGCGCGAAACACGGAAAACGCTCTAAATGAAGACCACTAATGTTCACTTGTTCGTGACCTGTAAATCTGCGGTTGCTTACCTATGAATGAGTGAATAAAAAATGAATGAATTGATGACGACAATGACGAATGAAAAACGTGCAAAAATATGAATGGTGGGTATGGTAGTAAAGTTCTACTAACAGGAAACTAGTAAATAGAACAATTGATTTAACGTGAACTGGGCGAGTCTCAGGTCCGATTACTGATCGGCAATTATTTGTCAGTTGGATTAAGGTTTTTCTTTTAATTTTGTTACTGCTTACTTACACAAAGCCAGTATCTAATTTGTGATAAAAGTACTAGTCAAATGTTTTAACGGTTATACATCTAGTTCTCATTTATTTTCTTGTAAGTTAACAAAAAACGATTCTGTGTACTTTTTTTTTAATGTTATATTACGTCATAATCAAAATTATTTATGATGAATTTAAGTATTAATTTCTTAAGACTTAATTTCATAATCAGACTTTAAAAAAGCAGAAAATACATTATTACTCTTATTATTATTACTAATTAAGTACTTAGGTAGTGAAAAAGTAACCTGGGGCCCGTTTCACGAAGCAACAAGTTACTATAGTAACAAGTTACAATTTGATATACATTGCGTAGCCCATTCGCCTAAACCGTAAGCCGTTATCGTTTTATCTAATCGTCTACGCAATGTACGTCGAATTGTACATGTAATTTGTAACTTGTAGCTTCGTGAAACGGCCCCCAGGTGTGACGTTCACGTAGCCGCAGTCCATATTATTTAAAGTTTGTTACAATATAAAACCCGTGAGTCACTCATTCATAACACAAGCTACTTGTGATTTGCGGTCAGCAGTACAAACATGTGTGTATTTTATAACTATCTACAAACCCATCGATGTATCTATATATAGTAAAGATTTAGTTTTTCCTTATAAGGTACGAAACCCTAAAACAACCAAAACTGGAAGTATACTGCGATACATAATCATTCACAGTTCACTGCTGGACTTGCTGCCTCCCCTCGGGCACGCCAAAGCGCACGATCACCCGCTTTTCCTCATCCGGCCACCACCAGCGACCTTCTCAGGTCATCAGTCCACCTGGCAGGGGGGCGTCCCACACTACGTTTCCCGAGACGCGGTCTCCATTCGAGAACCCGTCTACTCTAACGCTCAATTGACGTTAGAATCACTAATATACTAAATTCTAATATTTCTACCCCAAACTAAAAAAATAATGTCTTCATCAGAAATTCAGAACAGAACTAAAAAGTAGGTTTTCCTAGTTGTGACGGTGTGTAGTTTTTTGTTTCGTGGCAACACTAAGCTGTCATTTACTCGACATAATTTTGATTCGCACTATACTTCGGCACTAATACGGCGGCCGATGTGTCAACTATGACGTTAATAAAATACAAAATCATATTGCTAATTAGCGGTGCGCCCTCCAGTAAACTCCTTTCTCTGAACCCTTGTCATGTCAACACTTTAGCAATATTACCTATAAAATATGTAAAATTTGAGGTTAGTGCGTAATACGATGTCACGTCATGCCTTTACTTTGTTTTGGATTTCATTTGCCATTCTTCTTCAGTTGTCAGCACATGCCAAAATCCTACTAATATTATAAATGCGAAAGTTTGGATGTTTGTTGCCGAATCACGCTTGAACCACTGAACGGATCGGGATGAAACTTGGCACACATATAGGTTAGGTCGAGGAATAGGTTATAAGCTATTTTTTACCACGGGAAAACACTTCATTCCTACGGGAAAACTCATTAAACGCGAGTGAAACCACGGGCGGGAAGCTAGTTACTAATATAAAATAACAAAGCCTTATTTTTACGATGTAATGCTTAGAATTTTATTCAATCAAGACCTAAATGGTCTGTTATAATTGTATATTACTTCAAAGTCAAAGTCAAAATTTTTTATTCGAATTAAGATTTTTACAAATCATTTTTCGACGTCAAAGCTATCATGGATGGCACGTTCACTACCAGTGTACGCCCTCTTACTACTTTACAAGGCGGCCGAAGTAAACCACAAAAAAATTAAAGCCCTAATTGTATTCTCATGTTAGTAATACCAATAAAACAAACGTAATTTGTTATTTATTTCCATTTACTACCTACTTTAAATTAGTCAGATTATAAACCAAGGCAAACCGCATATCGTGACGTCACTTCATGTTATGACCATGTGCATTTGTAGACGTAAAAAAATTTTTAGTTGCGTCAAAACAACAGTTTCACGAAGCAACAAGTTACTAGTAACAAGTTACAATTTGATATTCATTGCGTAACCAATTCGCCTAAACTGTTAGCCGTTATCGTTTTATCTAATCATCTACGCAATGTACGTCAAATTGTACTTGTAATTTGTAACTTGTTGCTTTGTGAAACGGGGCACAGGTGATAAAAACTAGAAACCAATGGCGCCTAAGCTTTTAGTTTCCTTATTTTAAAAGGTTATTTTAGCTTAGTACTGATATTTAAGGAAACTGAGTAATAAAATTATATTTTAATTGAATAATATTTATTTCCTAGTAAGTACGAAATAGTGTATTCAAAGCAGATGTTCGAAGTGGCGTCCTTGTTGTGCAATTCAATGAAGAGCTCTAATGGGAGTGTTTAATGTCAAAATTTTGGATATTTCTCGTTTTATTTTTAAAAAGTTATTGATGTCATTTTACTCATTAGGTAACGTACTTTCGATATCAGTTTAAAGTTTTTTGATATCTGTAATAGTTACGGAATAATCGCCTGGGCACACTTAACGATTACAACATGTATGGATAGATAAACAACATCCAGACATCCAGGGATTCGAATCCGCGACCCTGTACTTCGTAGGCAGGCATATTACCAACTAGGCTACGGATCCGTCAAATAGTATATTCCTTTTTGATAATCGGTTATGACACAGTGAAGAAATTGTATTTTTTCGTAGCTAGTTACTTATTTATATATTTGGATCGCCAACAGTACACATATTACAACGTTTAAAAGTAAAAAAATATACACACAGACACAGTCTGATATGTAAACCAATGACAGGCGAACGCAACATTCAAGATACGAAGATTTTTATACGAATGACTAATTAGTTTTTTTTTTTTTTTTTTTTTTTAATAGAGAGATAAAAACCATTCATTAATTAATTAGCACATTCAGCTAATTAATTAATGAATGGTTTTTATATAATAAGGTGTTCAGTATTTTTTTATAATTTATAGGTAGTATTTAGTGTTTTTTAGCATTGTCGCTTTGGGTCTTCCTGTAGACAATGTATTTTGTATATTTTAGTATAATAAATAAATTGAAATTGAAGATACATAATACAGTAAACTTACTAACAACTCTTCTAGCTAGTTCTGAAAAACAGTTATGAAAAATTGGACCAAAGGGTTTAAACATTGCATGAGTTGATAACATTTTGCAGTTCTGGCGACTACCCACAGACTAACTGCGCAGTGTCTCCAAGTCTGAATTAGGGCGACGACAGGCTTACATCTACATCCGACTCTTAGTTTCCTTTATAACATTTGAACACATAATTATTTTGAAACTGTTTACGTTGCTCCTTATTTACAACGATAGGTATATACTCTTTTGCACAGTTTTATTATTTTTTTGTTTTTCTTTTGTATCTTTGTATTAAGTATATTAAAAATGCATACTTTCATCATTTATTTTCATACTTTTAGTTATTATAATAAGATTATGTTATCAGCTCATTCACGTACGGCCCAAAGGAGGAGCTTTTGGTTCCTACTGAGTAATCTCAACGCAGTGTGCGTAGGATTAACAAAAATGATTCTCCCTCTAGTCCTACCAATAGGAAAAATCAGTAGGACTACGAGAAAACTGGCAGTTAGACTTTGGTTTTTTAAGTTTCAATTTTGGTTTTTTGTTTCGTCGCAGTGGTTATTGAATGAATAACCTGTTCTTTCTTCATATTATCTAAAGATTATGAGAAATATATTGGCTTCTATTAATTTTTTATAAAATAAATGTCGCCATTATAATATACTCGTATTTTATGGATCCAATGATATAAAATTTAAAAAAAGTGTATCTTTTTATAGCAAGATTATTATTTTTAGTTCAGACAGGTGTTTCGGCGGTCTCCTTTTCGCGTCTAGCAATAACACTTCTGCAAAACAAATGACTGTTAGCGGTCAAGTTCATTTCGTTTGTAGTTTGTTTTAAACTTCATCTGTGATAGGGGAAAGAAATAGGCTCGTATATTTTACAAATCACAGACAGACTTAATTTACAACAGGAGCAAGGGACAGCGGGGACTAAAGTTATTTAGCTGCAAGATGTCCGACATGCAGCCAGACTCCTGCAGTATTGCACCGATTGCATCACTATGGTGAACTTAGAGTACCTACAGTCAGTGTTCAGCTAATACAGTTTATATGCAGCCAGTAAGATTGAATCGCACTTTTATTAAAATTACATTAACGGCTCGTTACAGTCCACTGCTGGACTATGAGCATCCTCCACTTAAGTGGAGGGTTTTGATATAATCTCCACGCTTGGCAGGCGGGTTGGAGATCGCATATCAGAGAGCGCTGCTGCCCGTTCCCTGTTCAATGTGTAGTCCCTAAGTCGCCTCTTACGACACCCACGGGAAGAGTAGGGGTTGTTGACAAATGTATTCCACTCTGCCGTCACCACATGGCGGAATCGCACTTACCTGGATTTAAAAAAGGAAATAAAAAATAAATAATTAATATTTTTTTATTTCTTTTCTCAGATTCAGTCAGCCAGTACGAGTATTAGTTTATTGCGTTACATTTTGTAGCTAAACTCTTAGTATGGCGAACAGTAACTTACCAACTAACTAGCTACTAATTTATGTAAATTAATTAGGTGATTCATACATATTTTATAAATACAATAGTAAATAGTGCGTTGACTCTTGGTTTTGTATAAATATTGTTTTAAGGTGGCGTCTGTGGCGATTCTTAGTAAAGGTTGCTTTTAACTGGTTGATGACTAATAAAAGTTGTAAAATGTTAATAGTGGTTAAAATTTATAAGATTATGATTAAGATGTATCATTATGAATCAAATTTATAGATAAGTATAAGTAGGTATATTAGTAAAGATACTATGCTTGTCATGTTTCTTCGGTTGTTTTTCTTCATAGATTTGTCGCCATTTTTATTATTATTGGAGTGCATTATTTTGTTTCATTTGATATTTCGTTACATTTTAAGGTTATGGTAAGTTTTATTCTTCTATTCTAATTTTTTTTTATTTTTTAGAGTAATTAGAGATACACGTGTAATCTTTAGTCTATGAAACATTCTAGACGGCTTAGACGTTTGGACGTATTCGTGTTTATAGATCAAGATCATTATGGAAATTATAGAGTCTTTATTAATATATCATTTATGTTACTTGGTAACATGGAACACGTGTAAACTATGATTCTAGTTTGCCATACAAATCGCTATGACCTTTAGAATATTTCAATCGGTCAATAGTCCTTATCTTTAGTTAATTAACAAAACAACATGTATTTTTTTACTAGATTTCCTTCTCTAAGTAACGAAGATCAGACCCTAGTCGATAACTCAAGAGAAGTCCAAAAGACAAAACTTTATTGGTGAAAATAAACACTTTGGTATATGGTAGGTTCGAAGTCTAGGGGCCTCTACGAGGATCGTAGACTTTCATAGACATTGCTACGCTCACTACGGCTTAGCTCAATTTCGGGAAGTCACACTTCTATGACTAATGAAATTAGATTTCAAAAAATTATAAAATCCAATTTCAAATTCATCTGTTTCCGAACCAGCCAGTGTTAATGAAGGTGAGGAAATTACAATTTCCGATAATATTATTATCATTTGGCGTGAAGCCAGAGTCGGCAGGCGACTCGGGGTTCAGTCGCCAGTAAAATGAAATAAATAAAATCTCTTAATGTGTCGCACCAGACGATGTTGACAAGTTTACTCGCTGGCCAGACGACTTCACTTGTGTTTCGACGAAAAAAGACGGGCTAAGCGTGTGTTGGTACACGTTTGTTGTCATGCCAAAGCTGTGCGGTGGCCGTGAGTCACTCAGCCATTTTTTTTATATTTTTACTAACTCTCTCATTTGTCACCAACCCCTACTCTTCCCGTGGGTGTCGTAAGAGGCGACTTAGGGACTACACATTGAACAGGGAACGGGCAGCAGCGCTCTCTGATACAGTAACCTTTTAATCTGCGATCTCCAACCCGCCTGCCAAGCGTGGAGATTATGGCAAAACCCTCCACTTAAGTGGAGGAGGCTCATAGTCCAGCAGTGGACTGTAACGGGCCGTTGATTGATTTTGATTTTTGACAACTTTCTCACGCAGTTGTGCCTGGGATTTCTTTTCGTTGAAATCGCGCAGTAAAAATTAGCCTCTGTCACTCTCAGATCCATAAACTGTCTCTATGCATAAATTAATCTGTTCAAAAAGACTTTGCTGTGTTGTTGCTTGAAAAAAGGACCACGCGACAAACACATTTTCGCAATATAATATTAGTATGAAAGTAGTTATTAACAACAATTGTGGTTGAAATAACACGTTTCCCGCGGTAAATTTTAATAATTGGTGTAAATTCAGTTGATATTTTATCTGTGTGTCACGTTCAAACGCATGTTGAGTTTTCTGACAGTTCAAAAATAGCGACTGAATTTGAGTGCCCACTACTGAACCCTAAAACTTTTTTTTTATTTATAATTTTTGATGACCTTTTATAAGGTCAGTGCCACATTAGAAATGACCATGGTAATAAAAAACGTCTGGAAAGAAGCAAAATTAAAATACGGAGTAGCCAGACAGGTGAACATAAATAAATTTAATTGAACATCAAGGTCTATTCATAAAAGAGTGGCAAGAAAAAACCGCTAACCACTAACAGATGGCGATAAAAAATAAAAATTATGCCGTCTGGGTTTGAATGAAAAGACTAAGGAAAACTCGTTTAAATTTGGAACGTGTATGTGTAATGTTGTGATGGCGCACGCGCCGAGTCGGAACGGTGGTGCACCGGTCACCTCGCCTTTGATAAACTAAACTCAGAAATATATGTATAATCTTTTTTGACGTAAAGTATTTTGAAATTCGGTCCGAGAGTGGTCATGGATAACATTGATAACATTGCAGTCCGACCTTGGGATAACAACTTGACACTTATCCCATGAATAGTCAACCCTATTATCCTATGAATTTAGTGATAGACAATATTATAGTCAAGAAGAGTAACCGCCTAGCAAAGCCCGCTAAAACATAACACCTGACTCGCACTTATTAATTTTGACAGACGACGACGATGACCGACAGGCAGATGATGTCGCTGCTGTACATTGAAGCTTACTTTCGACGTTCTTACAAACCGAGTCATATAAAACATCGTTGTACCGCGTATTCGAATGTTGTATGGTATAGTTTTTTTTCCCCGGCTTCTTTGGTATTCAAGTTTGAAGCGTAATTACCGTTTCTTGACTATAGATAATTCGTTGTAGACAAGTCATTGACGATGTTATGCAGAAAGATATAATAGTTAATTTGAACTATTCGAAACATACATGAAATTACGGCTCATTGCCAAAGACGTGAGCAGAGTTTTAGTTAGCCCACAGGGAAGCTCAATACCTAAATTACGTTTTGCGGCATTGTTGGTTTAAGATTTGGTATATACCTACGTATCTGCTACCACACGCAAAATAGGCGCATTAGACGTCGATTTCCAGCCCGTTTACCAAATTGACAATTGACCTACGCATTTAAACCACAGAATAAGTAATTGTAGCCTAAAGGAAGGTACGGCGATTTGCGTTTCTGCACATAGTAAAAGGTTGCCAGCTTGTCACCTAATGTGACACCTACAACATCTACAGGTAGACATGGGTTGTTTAATAACACACATATCTACCGGGTTATTACCACGAAAACCTAAAAGTGTTTATGGGTTGTTTAGTAGCATTTTGAAGAAGAAAAGATTCTGAAATTGTACTTTTGAAATTGAATTTGATTTTAACGTTAATTAAGACATTTTCCAGGGCATTAGGAAATCCCGGCCTGTTTGGCACAATCACAACAAGTCCACTGACCCGACCACACTTCACCGTCTCCGTGAATCTATCAACGGTTATCCGTTACCACCACTTCTTTGGCACCAGCTCAGAACCGGCAAGTGATAGGATTATCTACAGTAGTTTAATGTAAGGATGATGGAAGTGCAAATAGGTATTACGGCTAATTCTTGATGTCACGCTCTAAATATTAATTTAAGTTCGTCCGGCCTTTTCGCTTTTCGAAGATTAAAAAGAGACGAGAGATGGTCATCCTAATATTGAAACTGTCAAACATCTAATTTGAACCTTACGGACGCGTAGTCGATTGCACAATTTTAGAGAGGATGTAAAACATCCGACTTAAAATTATCTTAATTTGACACTACGCCATTATTTTAGGTTATCATAGATTCAAAATAATAGGGGAACGGACTACTTTTTTATTTTATTTAATAAATCCAAACTTCTTAGTTTCTGCTATCGAACACTAAAATAATTTTTGCTCTATCTTTAAAATTGACCGAGTTATAAAGGTTTGAAATTCAAGATTAGACAGAGAGGCACATACCCACTTGTGACGTCATTTGTTAGCAACGCCATATAATCTCCATACAAAAAATCGTTTTTGAAAGAGACAGACATATTGAAACTTTAATCTAATATATATTTAAAAAATAATTCATAAAATATGATAAATTTAGGAACAGTCCGATCCCCTATTCATTTGTTCATCTGAATTCATTTCCTCTCTTTCGTTGGTCATAAAAACGAAGAAGATTTTCAAATTAGGATTAAAAGAATGAGGGACCACTGCATGCAATATGTATTGATTTAATATTGATTTTAGTAGGCAATGTTTTTTTTTGTTGGTTAGCTGTGTATCTCCAGTTTGCAGACGTAATTTGTATAAGTGTCTTGGCACACCCGGAGCGGGAAGGTGACACGAACTGTTTCCGATGTTAGTAAATATGTCAACGCTCGGCGCCATTTTGTTTGATTCGCTTCTTTATAGGTGCAGTGAGCGCTCATTAGTAGCATGGTTTAGATGATTGAATCGTAAGTGCGTACGTTATAATTATATTATTTACTAAAACAAGTATGAACAATGGTTCTCAAATCAAGACCAGAGGGCCGTTACATGAAGCTACAAGTTACACAAGTAGGTACAATTCGACATACATTGCGTAGGCGATTAGATAAAATGATAAGGGCTTACAGTTTAGGCGAATTGGCTACGCAATGTATATCAAATTGTAACTTGTGGCTTCGTGAAACGGGGCCCAGGTAAAACCTATAGTATTTATTTATTTATATTTATTATGATCAACAGAGTATATAATAGATCATTTAAAGTATAATACACGCTTAGCTCCAGTCCTATAACTTGGTATAATAGTGTAAGTTTGTATTCATGTAATATTGATGGTGCAACTTTTATCTCTGTCGTCTTGATAAAGATTTTTTTTCTTGTATAATTTTATTTGGTGATGATTTTTTTTTTTTATTAATTTTGTTATTGATTTTTGCCATTGTCTTTCTTTTATTTATTTATAATTAATTTTAATTCAAACGCAATGTAGGTATATTGTTTATGAATAAATAATCTGAATAAATGGTAAATGTTAAAAAAAAAAATATGTGTTTTTTTTTTTTTTAACAAAATACGATCACTCGCGTTTATTCTGTAATTCATATAATCAAGTTAAGAAAAAGTGTCGCAAAATCTTAACATTCAGCATCTAGAAACATCCAAAATCTGAAACTAGGAGTGAGCTAGGCAGTATTATTAATAGATGTTAAGTAAGTGAGATAGAATGATATATTCCTCGGGTAGTTGTAAATCGCGGGTAACTCGAGACCGAGCTAAAAATAACCCTTAACGACTGTGCCTTACAAGCACAGCAAAAATATTGCATGTTCACGACTTAATAAAAGCATAGTTTGAAATTCGTTACTTAAAAATAATGCGTTTGAAAATACCGAAATACCAAGAAATATTTCGCCAACAGCTCATATACGTCCCCACCGAGGGGCTCGAGCCTACCCTGTATTAGGGCGCTGGCCCAGTGCGGGTTGGTCGACTTCACACACAACCTTTGAATTTCTTCGCAGAAGTGTGCAGGTTTCATCACGATGTTTTCCTTCACCGTAAGAGCGTCGAATAAACGTAATATGAATTTGAAATTCGAAAACACATGGGTGCGTGGTCTCCCGAACGGGAGGCAGCGGCCCTAGCTACTATACCACCGACGCTCTACGAAATATTTATAAAAGAAATATTTATAAAAATTAGTTCATACAAAATAGGTCATATTTAAATTCATTTTTTATTTTTTATTTAAAAAAAGGTATATAAAAGGGTTTTCGTTAGGACACTGCAGGCTGAATCAGATTGTCCGAAAAGTCTAACTTCCGTGCTTCGGATGGCACGGCCGTTATTAGTCCTATAGCTTATATCTACGAAAAGAGTCTTTTCGGGAATTATTTCGCCATGTTTAATTTGAGTTTAGAACGTTTACTTTTACAGTGAATGGTTGGTGACGGACCGTCAATTTCATAATATTGAAATAGAAATTGTTGTCGTTGTTGTATTGGTAATAAACTTCATCAGTGCCCCTTAGCTACCATTATTTTACCAATAACAGCCTAATTAAATTCAGTTAAGTAATTTAGGAGCTACGAGAGAAAAAATGAGGCTTAATAGCACGGTTAGAACTTTTCATAAGTATATGAAGTTTAAAAATAATTAAGAAAAAGAATATTAGATTTATTTTAAGCTTGGTTCCATATAAAAACATTCTTGAAATCCAAAAGTTCAAATTCTGTAAAAGGAGCGTTCTAAATAGTTCCACTAGCTGGCATGCTCGGCGCGCTAGCATGCCAGACAGACGCACTGTCGCCCGAGTTACTTGAAACGGGAATTCGGGTCAACATGCACACATTTGATACCAGCAAATAAGCATACTTGGAATCAAGTAAACTATTGAGCAGGTAGATTTAGTAAAGGTTCTTTCTTTTCGAGTCGATTCGGCGACTAAATTTGGGAAGACCAATACTCTGTCACAGATATGGCATTGTCTGTGGCATTATAGAGGTCTTCGCGTGTACAGGTGGTGGGGCACGCTGGGCAAGACAGTAAGTGAGCCATTGTTTGTGGAGAGACACCACACAGACATGCACTATCACTTGTATATCCCCACCTAAGCATGTTTTCTTTACTTCGACCGACTTGAGTCCAGAGTCTGTTAAGAGATTTCCACGGCCAAGGTAAACTATGCCCAGGGGGGAGGCTCTCTGTCGTTCGAGTAAATGTTACTGAGGGGTATCTCTCCTTCCAGGAATTAAGCCGGGCTTGGGAAGCTTCCCCATTTAATGGAGCAACTTCCTTGATAAAGCTGTGCCGGCTTTTTAGTCTATGATTCACTGGCACATGGCAGTGCATTGGGTGCCGCTCGCCCGCAAGTCCGCGCCTGCTGTATTTTCACTTTGGTATGCAGAGTTCAGGTCTGATCGCCCTACTTCAGGGTAGGCTCGAGCCCTTCGGTGGGGACATTATGAGCTGTTGATGTTGGATATGCATAGCAATAAGGTTAGTTAAAAAAAAGTGTTTTTAAGGAATCACAAATACATATTGACATGGATGACAATGGATGTGTGTCGCTAATAGCATGTGAACTGGAGCGTTTCCCGCCCTTTTTACGGCTTGAAATACCTTACAACGGTATTAGTCGGTATGGCCACTACTCTGATATAGAGGAAAATCATAGTTAACGTTAAAATAAAGTAAATGTTAAAGTATCTCAGATAATCTCACGGTTTAAAGTAACTGGCGTACGCGCAGATACTTTTAAGTTAAAGTGGTGAACCGGTTTGGCGGCTTGCCACTTGCCTGCCGAGAAAATTTGCGTCTTAGTTGTAACAAATTATTGCAATGGAGACCCCATTTGAAAATTAATCAGATTCAAGAAAATCGACTCTATATGTATTAAATATTAACTAGAGATAATTATAACGGTTAGTTTTGATAATCGGTTCTATTGCGAATTAAATATTAACTAGAGATAACGGTTAACGGTTAATTTTGTCAATCGGTTCTAGTGCGAATTTTTGATAAAATTGTTTATTTGTGACGTTGCATTGGCACAAAAATATATTTATTAAAAGACGGTAATCTTGCTGAAAGTAGATTCACAAACATATCTCAGAAAGATGTATAAAAGACTAACCTTAGTGGTTTATTCGTTGGAAATAAAAAAAATACGGCATTTCTAAAAAAGTTCTCTATGAAGTTTCTTTTCCGGATGACGGATCTTCTCCATGAACACACATTCGTTTCGTTTTCTACATTTCGTTAGTAAATGAGCCATTTTATGAAAAATTTAGAAGAGTTTGAAGAATTCAATACATTTCTTTAATTCAATACTAGTTTTTTTATATTTCTATTCCCAATCGATCTTTCAGATCTTAGAAAAATATCGGTTTAACCGTTAAAATATCGGTTATTTTTGACCTGTTTCAATCTCTAGTCGATATGGTTCGAGATTTAATTAAGATACACGGCCCTTTCACTGTATAAGACTGAAATGTTAGAAAGTTAAGATACTCGTACCATAATATCGATATATCGATCGACATAGGAAATGAAAGAGCAAAAACTTACCTAACTTGATCCAGAGGAAAAATATACCGCATTATTTGCGGTTATAAAAAAAACCTAGTTTACTTTTCTTTATTGGTACCTTTTTAATTTGTAATGACTTGTAGGTTTTTAGGTGGTACCCTGTTAGTTCTGAATGGAAAAAAACCTACTAAAAATCGGCTTATTCGTCTGTGTTTTTGTAAAATTTTAAATACAAGGTGAGCTTTTGTAATAGTTAACACCAACACCATGGTATAAAAACTTTAAAACTACCTACCTAACCTAAACAGACAAGTAATATACTTCTACTACCCTAAACAAATTTTGACATCTCCACATAATTTTAGAAATTCATTGTTGTTGACCAAGTTTTTTTCATTTTTCTAATTATTTGGGAGGAATAAAATTAAATGTTTTTTTATTCAATCCTTAATTTTTAATCACGCAAATCGCAGCCCTATTCCGCCCCTGCTGCCCTGGCCCCGCCTCTGTGCTGCGCAGGAGACGCGGCGGCGACGTTCGTGCTGCCCCGCGAACCAGTCCGGCTGGCGAACGACCGTAACCGGCCCAGGCGCACTAATCTGGGCTGGATTATGAAAATCCACTTTTTACATATAGCAGCTGCAAAGCACTACGTTAAATGGACTGTTTCTGGCCTTGTTTATAATAATTCAGAACATATTCTTTAGTTCATCAACACGTCCTGTACAACCCCACCAAAGGAATTTCAGTCGAACATACTGGCCCAGCGCGGTTTCAGTCGTATATGCACGGTCAAGTCATAGAACCTATGATATTACATAAATTGAATGCAAGAATAACTCTACATAGGGATTTATAAAGGACATCAATTAAAAGTTACGAACCGCAAAAAACATTTACCCCGTTCCAAGTATCCCTACTGGCATATCCCTACTAGTAGAGATATATTAACTCTTTTGGTCAAAATCTAAACGAGGCGTCTGCCGTAATCTTCACGCATACTTTTTATAAAATTTTAAAACATTAAGTAAACTGTAAGTACGCACTCAGATATGTAGTGAAGTTAATTACTTATAAGCAGGCTTATTTATAAATAAACTGGCTTTACGAGTACGAGTAAGTCAACAAAATTATAAGCTATACCTTTTTATGCAAAAAAGTTCTTTTTTACTTGGAAATAGAGTGCTCCAACGTAAAACTACCTGTTGGTGACTGCACGTAAGCGAAGTGACGGGATGTGAGTGGCGAGACTGGCCGGCGACTGCCCTCGCGTAGCCATTTGAGCTGATTTCGAGTAAATTCTAATTCGAACATTATTAATTCGAAATTTGAACTGTTTTGTTTTTATGACATTCGTTATTTGTGCCAGTATTAAGTATGGATTCTTTTAAAATTATATCAGAGGACAAAAAATTGTGTCAAAAGTTTCAGAAAAATTGACGTAATCATCATTAAGCAATGCTACAAAACCTTGAAGATTTACTATTTATTAAATATCACAGTTAAACTTCAATATAATAATCGTGTGGTGACGGCAGAGTAAAATACATTTGTCACCAACCCCTACTCTTCCCGTGGGTGTCGTAAGAGGTGACTTAGTTAGGGAATACACATTGAACAGGGAACGGACAGCAGCGCTCTCTGATACAGTAACCTTTTAATCTGCGATCTCCAACCTGCCTGCCAAGCGTGGAGATTATGACAAAACCCTCCACTTAAGTGGAGGAGGCTCATAGTCCAGCAGTGGACCTGTAACGGGCCGTTGATTTGATTTGATTGATTTGATAATAATCTATGACTAGCTCTATCAACGCAACAAAATTACAGAATTCATCTGAAGATTTGTCTTCGTCAACTAAAGCAGCAGTCTTTTGCAACCGACCCATCCCTGCAGGTGATTAGTTTCAATTAATAATAACCTAAATTGTATGTATGAATAAAATTACTTCAAATATTTTTTTTCTCGTTTTCTTCTTATCCTATGGAGATAGGATAAGAAGAAAACGACCTGTCCAATACGTAAAATTGACACCCATACGCAATAAAAAAACAGTAGGCGTTCTAGTGTGAAAAAATTACCGAGTTCTGAAAATTTACTTCACAGTCTAACTTAGGCAATGATTTTTTTATGATTTTGGTAGATAAAAGGGATCGGGCAACAGGGACCGCTGCGACCAGAGAAGGATCTATTGTAGTCAGCTCTTCGGTGTTAAATAGCCTCCTCTAGACCAACAGTTTGAAGAAGCTGACGGTCGGCAAGGGGCTTAAAGCCTGGGCTTCCTGGATGGCAATTTTGGGTCCTCCCAGTACCCGGCTTCTCTTATTGACAAGGGCATCGCACTCACATAGGATGTGAAGCGGAGTCTCCTCGTCATCTGCGCAGAATCTACAGTAAGGGTTCTCTGATAGACCCACCACACCATAAATAGGGGATCGGACTGTTCTTTTTATCATATTTTATGAATTATTTTTAAAATATAGATTAGTAGTAGACGATTCGCGAAGAAAAAAACAGAATCGGTTGAAAAACGAATTTACAGTGATTTTTTAAAGTTTAAATATGTCTGTTTCTTTCAAAAACGATATTTGTATAGCGTTACTAACAAATGACGTCACAAGTGGGTATGTGCCTCTCCGTCTAATCTTGAATTTCAAACCTTTATAACTCGGTCAATTTTAAAGATAGAGCAAAAATTCTTTTAGTGTTCGATAGCAGAAACTTAGTAGTTTGGATTTATAAAATAAAAAAAAGTAGTCCGATCCTTATACTTCGATTATAACTTAGGCAAGGGTCATGGAATTCCATAACCTTTAGTCTCCTGCTATAAGCTTGGGGAATGCAAATTTTTCACATAAAACGTCGGGTAGGTCACGTGTCCGGTATCACTACATGCAACTCGTCATGGCTTCGGTATGATATAGTCATAAAACGATCGTAAATGACAAACCTCAGATGTGGCAAACCTTTTGAATATCTGTTTCGGAACTCTGTGTTTCTTTATGATTTTGTTTAGATTTGTTCGCTTGAATATGTATTCTTAGGAGCTATGGGTAGTGCTCTTTTTTAAGTACAAAAATAAATAAATTTGCAAAATAAATCAGCTCACTCAAAGATATGCATGTAAGAACAGAATATTGTTGGTCGTCGATCGCTAAACTATGTTTTTCTAGTATTAAATCTACGCATCCAAACGTAAGAAAATAATACCACACACCACCACAAAGATACATTACCTAACAAAGAAAATATTTTTGCATTTGTTTATCTTACTAGCTGTCCGCCCGCGGCTAGGCTCGCGTTATGTAAGATTTTCCCGTGGGAATACGAACAAGACTTTTCCTCTAAAAAGTATTCTATGTGTTAATCTAGCGTACTAACTATCTCCATTCCAAATTTCATCCAAATCCGTTCAGTAGTTAAGGCGTGAAATTTGAACAAACATCCAAACATCTAAACTAAACATCCAAATATATTTTCACATTTTTTTTTTCGAGCCGAAGGTTGGCAGCATCTGTCATAGTGAGAATGGGAGTCAGTTTACAAGATCGCGTGAACGCTGTGTCACACCACCTCGCGTTCATACTTCACAATGCAACGGCTTCTTATTGTGAAACTTTTTACCCACAAAACAATGATTGATAATAAAATTACAGAATTTACTGGTCCCGGCTGTGAATAATACACATCGGACTTTGAAAAGAGAGTCATCTGTTAGTGTAAGTGCGAGAGAGACGACGCTCTACAAAGATGAAAATCTGATATTAGATTATTTTCGGCCGGGAACTGTTAAAGTTTGAATGGCACATATTTCATCAACAGCTCATAATATACATCCCCATCGAGGGGCTCGTGCCTACCCTGAAGCAACCAGGCCTTAGTCAACCACGCTGGCCCAGTGCGGGTCGGTTGAGATCACACACAACCTTTGAATTTCTTCGCAAGAATATGTAGGCTTTTGCACATAAACTGACACCTAGAGAATTGAGAAATGTGCAACTTGGGCATAAGTACCTATATAAGGTGTAAATAAATTAGCTGAAAATATTTTAAAGGATCAACCTACCCATGAAACTGAACAACTTTCCCCAAGAAACATGGGCTGCTTTTCATACAAAACCGCGCGGCCAGCTAATCTATTTACTACAGAAGATGCATATTTTTTGTCGTCCGACAGCCCATGTTTCTTGGGGAAAGTTGTTCAGTTTCATGGGTAGGTTGATCCTTTAAAATATTGTCAGCTAATTTATTTACTCCTTATATACTGTAGGTAATGTATTCTCATGTTTAGTTATTTGTAGCGGATTTATGAAACTCGATACATTCACTATCTGAACTAAACAAAATAAATTATGTTACGCTAAATAGCGGGCGATGCATGGAGATTTTACAATGCGTGAAGATTTGGGACATACAGTTGTTTTTCAGCTACCAAAAGCCTATCTTGAATCAATTTTATTTCTGAGAATCATCCCATAGTATTTTTTAAATAAAATCAAATGAAATCAACGGCCCGATACAGTCCACTGCTGGACTATGAACCTCCTCCACTTAAGTGGAGGGTTTTGCCGTAAT
Source organism: Carpatolechia fugitivella (assembly GCA_951230895.1). NCBI lineage: Eukaryota > Metazoa > Arthropoda > Insecta > Lepidoptera > Gelechiidae > Carpatolechia > Carpatolechia fugitivella. The sequence goes on from OX579664.1 coordinate 12,595,698, forward strand.
CTCCACGCTTGGCAGGCGGGTTGGAGATCGCAGATTAAAAGGTTACTGTATCAGAGAGCGCTGCTGCCCGTTCCCTGTTCAATATGTAGTCCCTAAGTCACCTCTAACGACACCCACGGGAAGAGTAGGGGTTGCTGACAAATGTATTCTACTCTGCCGTCACCACACGGCATTTTTTTAATAAGTAATTACTTAACAAACTTTTTTGATGTAATTTGATACCAATTTATAACAGGTATAATTTAGACGTAACGCTCATCTCTAACCTGTTGCCGTCAAATTAATGGCACATAAAATTGACGGCGCCATTTTGGTGTCAAATTACAAGCAGGTGTGCATACAAATTCAAATCAAATGATAATTTAAACAATTAATTCAATTTTAATTTTCGAATTTATGTGTTTAAAATTAAAAAGATAGCGGCCGGCGATGTTTGAACTTTAATTTTGTCAATAAAGGCAAAGATCTCTTTCGATTTAATTTGGTACAGTCGTCGGCCAAGAAAGTGGTCTACATTTTTTGTTTAGTTTCCTAGTTTACGAAAACTTCAATAAGGTTCAACTCGGTATCTGACAGATCAATCTGCAAACGAAAATAATCTCTGTTGTTCTACGATTTTAAATGACATTCAACTTTTGAGTCGTATACTAATTATTTGGCCGACTGTACGTGTCGATATGCTTAATAACACTAAACTTATCTTTTAATTAAATATGGTTGTAACTCTAACGCGACACTACACTACACTAAGACACGTCCTTATCCCTAAAAGGGTGAGCAGAGGCTAAAATTCAGTGGTTCCCAACCTTTTACAACCAGGACCACGACCACTACTAAGGGACCACGATGTACAAGAAACAAACTGAATCAATCCTACAATGAACTTTAATCATCATCATAATCATTAAGAGATTTACTCAAGTTAAAAGCGTTAAATGTATACTTTGTGGCTGACCAAAATAATGTCTGTCAGCTGGTTAATTTACTGTGGAAAATTATATTTTTATTCTGTCTATTTACAGCTACGCTCGCGTTATGAAAGATTTTCCCGTGGGAGTAAGATTTTTTCCCGAAAAAAGTGTCTTATGTGTTAATCAGGGTACAAACTATCTCCATTCCAAATTTTATCTAAATCCGTTCAGTAGTTAAATCGTGAAAGCGGAACAAACATCAAAACATCCAAATATATTTTCACATTTGTAATATTAGTGTGAATTTAATAGAAAAAGTTGATAAATTTCATAAACTGAACCCCCCCCCCCTCCCCCTTCCCTTTTAGAACAACCTGTATAGCAAAGTTACAAGAATCAGGCGCATTAGAATGGTTCAAATTCCTAGTAAAAGTTCGGGCGCGTGCGTCGATGTCTTTACTATGAAATGACGTAACAATGCTCTTGTTTGCGCCAGAGTCGGGCGGGATGCGCATCTTTCCTGTGAAGGAGGTACCTTAAGGCTATAATAAATAATAATTATTGTGTTTGGTACAAAAAAATCCTGTATTTAGGTTCTAAAATACGCCTTTTTGCCAATATACAAAAAACAATAGCTAAAATAAAAATGGTTCTTTTTAAATACATAATATGGAAAGTCAGAAGTATGAGTAATTAATAGTTATAACCGTTTACACTTTTTATTTGATAATATTTTGATTTATTTATACTGAAGAAATAAACCACAGACGTAATTTTTATTATGAATAAATTTACGTATATTTCAAGCATTTAAAATAATTTATTTTGAATAGCGCGTTGATGTCTTTTCTATGGCATGACGTAATAGCGCACTGCACTTATCAAAATAGCGGCTTACGTACGTTATTATTTTTTTCTCCGACACGCTCGAAAATGTGATCACTACTTAAAAAAACAGTAACACAAAAACAGTACTCTGTCTACGACGCGAAGTGACTCATTTTTGGACGAAACATTGCCCCAAACAACACAGCGGCTAGCAGCCCTCAAACGGCCTAGGCCCTCAAAGTAACTTTCGTCTAGGAATTTCAATGTTTTTGAATCTTTTTACACCATTATATGAAGAATGAATGAATGAAATATACTTTATTGCACACAGACAGAAACATACAGTAATTACAGAAGTAAAAATAGTACAATTGGCGGCCTCATTGCTAAGGTAGCAATTTACGAAAGAAATGAAGAAGGATTAAGACAAGTATTTAAAAAAAGTTAACGGTTAAACAAGTCTAGATGTTTAAGTTGGCGACTAGTTTTTATCATGCGTAGTGTGCCAGTGACTTTAATTTCATTTGAAAAAAAAAAAATGTATAAAAAACGTTCAATGAAGTTTTTTGTTCTAAGTACAAATTATGCCTCCAACCCATAGGCGTTTGAGTCATAAAAATGAACCAAACCTTTCTTATATGTATCAATTATAATGACTTGATAACAGACAGGCTTGAAAGTATTTTGTAAATACTTAAACTGTGCCTATATCCAATGTGTCCAGTCAAGAAAATGAAGTTATCTATAAAATCAACGGCCCGTTACAGTCCACTGCTGGATTACGAGCCTCCTCCACTTAAGTGGAGGGTTTTGCCATAATCTCCACGCTTGGCAGGCGGGTTGGAGATCGCGTATCAGAGAGCGCTGCTGCCCGTTCCCTGTTCAATGTGTAGTCCCTAAGTCGCCTCTTACGACACCCACGGGAAGAGTAGGGGTTGGTGACAAATGTATTCTACTCTGCTGTCACCACACGGCAAATGCCTATAAAACCAGGAAAATTGCGAAAAAAAGTCAAAGTTGGTCTAGCTAGGGAAATTCCACATCATTGACGTCAGTTTATTACTCCATCCATAACTATTATTGTTATCAAACCCTTTAATTAAATATGCAGTAAGTATTATTTAAGAGTCATACACCACTCCCTTGCTTCGCCATGGAAAATATGAATGGTATATCAGAGAGCGCTGTTGCCCGTTCCCTGTTCAATGTATAGTGTGTGTGTGTGTGTGTGTGTAGGGAAGTCGCCTTTTACGACACCCACGGGAAGAGTAGGGGTTGGTGACAAATGTATTCTACTCTGGCGTCACCACAGAGCACCATCTATATCATACGAGTATAAAACTGAATCCCTATTTCCCTTGGTCACGGCATCACGCGTGAACGGCTGGACCGATTTCGATAATTATTTTTTTGTTGTGTTTGTTATTGTCAGAAGATTCTCATGAAAGAAAAAAAAATGTGCGGAAAATTAGAAAATTTAAGAATACTTAACCACCATATTAAATTATTTCTAGGTAGGTAGGTAACTAGGTGGGTAGGTGGTGGGTAGGTGTAGAGTAGGGTAGGTGTAGGGTAGATGTTGGGAAAAATGGCAGGGCAACATCTGCTGGGTCAGCTAGTTTTTATATAAAACTAGCTTTCCGCCCGCGGTTTCACCCGCGTTTAATGAGTTTTCCCGTAGGAATTAAGTATTTTCCCGGAGTAAAAAGTAACCTTTGTCCTATTTCAAGACTTAAACTATACGTGTGCCAAGTTTCATCCTGATCCGTTCCGTGGTTTAAGCGTGATTCGGAAACAAACATCCAAACTTTCGCATTTATAATATTAGTAGGATAAAACGAGTGTAATTTGCCGCAAGCTAAAACCGGGTTGTCAAATTAGTTCAAGTCCATAAACAGTAGGACACGCCTCCATTTGTCCTCTTCAAGAGGTCTTATCAGATTGCGTGTGCGCACACAGTAAGCATTTTATTCTCATCCTCTATACTTCGTCCAAAGTTTTTTATTTACGTGACGGCCGGAACGATCTTTGTCTTTTGTCAGAATTTTTAATAGAGAAAGTTTCGGCTTATTACGTAGTACGTACAGTACAGTTCATCTTCTATAATCACGTACGAAGTCACTCACGTGTTTATTTATACGAGTGCGTGAGAACCCACACGCAGGCATTACGCGTTGCGTACCCCTGAAGTGGTCACCTATCTCTTACTGAAATGCAAGGACAGATACCTTGCGACCACAGACTTAGTAAAGCGGAGACAGTCTTCGACTTAGGGTAGGGCCACACTTATCAACGGCGATCGACGGTTTGCCTATACAAAACGCGCGCAAAGTATGGAAATCCTTTCGCATCATTCGCCGCGTCCGATAAGTGTGGCCCGACCCTTAAATGCCGGTGAACTCCACCATAATTGGCACACTATTACAAAGTTCTATGTTATAATTTTATTACTCATTTAGTTAAGAATACTACAAGGTTCTATGTATTATTAGCTACATTTTTTCACATCAAGATCAAGATCAACGGCCCGTTACAGTCCACTGCTGGACTATGAGCCTCCTCCACTTAAGTTGGCAGGCGTTAGTCAACCACGCTGGCCCAGTGCGGATTGGTAGACTTCACACAACTTTTGAATTTCTTCGCAGGAGGTTTCATCGCAATATTTTCTTTCACTATAAAGGTCTATCCACACAGCTCAGTGCCGTGTCAGGGACGGGGCTGGAACGTGGCAAATGTCATAGAAAATCGTCAGCGTCACGAGTCTAAAAAAATATCGGTACATACATTTTCTATTACATTTGCCACGTTCCGGCCCCGTCCCTGACACGGCACTGAGCTGTTTGGATAGACCTTAAGGGTTCATTCACACATCCACGGTTTGCGACGGGCCGGCGCGGCGGCGCGCGCGCGGTCTCTCAATAATGTATGAAGCTCTATGGAGGTGTTCATTCACACGGCGCCGGCGTTAGCGCCGGTCCGGTTTGCAACCGTGGACGGCCCGCGCCGGGCTTACGACCGGCGCACAGTCTAGTAATAGCAATCTATGAGAGCATTCCCATGTAGCTGGACCTACGCCCGGCGGCGTGTGCCGTCTACCTACAATGGAAATAAATTCGGAAATCTTGATACAGCAGTCGAAGAAAGATCAGTACTTTGGGATAAAACAAATTAAAGGGTTAAAATAAAGCTGAAAAATATGTCTCACCAAACGTACCAAAATCTTGTCTTTCTTGTAAAATTGGATGAACCTGAACTTCTCTGTACGGTTTTATCTTTTAGTTTTATTTTTCTGTAATAAAACAGCAGCGACCATTTTTTCTTTTGAACACTGAGCATGATGCGTGTGAACAAAACAACATAATGAGCCGGCTACGAACCGTGTCGGCCGCTGTGCACGTGGACACGTTTAGCCGGCGACGGCGCCGCGCCCGGCGGCCCGGCGCTAACCGTGAATGTGTGAATGAGCCCTAAGAGTACCGAATAATCGTACTACTTATTATGCGTTTGAGATGGAAACACATTGGTACCTGGCGGAGATTGAACCAGTGCCTCATGGACAGGCAGGATGCAAGGTCTAGCCACTACACCACTCGCAGTTTTCAAAGCCCTTTTGTAAAGTCGGCTTTTACGACCTGCACGGGTAATTTAAACCCATAAGGTATTAAAATTGAATTCAAGTAGCGGTCTCGTAATAGCACTTAGTCACTTTATTATACTTTTATTGATTAATATACAATAAACTATAAGTTACGGTAGTAAAACTTATGTCAATGCATAATTAATATAAGTCGTAAAACATGGCGTATAGAGCTTGATTTTGTAGGGATCGATGTGGAGAGCAAATGAGTGAGTTCATGTTTTCTTTTTCTTATGAAATATTTTGTTATACCACTTAGAACTAATAATATGAGTATAAAAATAAAACAAATATATGGCAGCCTTAAAATGCCAGCAGACGTAAATAAATAAAATACTAGATATGTTTATTTATTCAAGATAAGGTTTTAATTTAGTAACTTTTCGCTCTGATCTTAATGATAAGTTTTATAAAGTTTATGTATATATTTTTTTGTTCCTTACTAGATATTTTTTTTTCGATACGTCCCTGATTACGTACCTCAGTTTCACCGGCTCTACTTCTTGAATAATGTGATGCTCTTGTTTAATGTTTCTTTTTCTTACTTCATGAAACAAGTTGCCACGACATGGTCGGTGAACATCTAACAACAACAGCATCATAAACAGCATCTTTATGAATCAACGACTTATTAAAAATCTCGCAAAAAGTGGTTCATAGTGATTTCCGTTTTGCGGTTTTTGCGCTCTCCGACGACGCGGTAAAACAATTATTTTTTATCTTAAGAATAAAGTTACAATTGCAGTAAAAACTTAAGTAAAGTCGTAAACGGAAGGGATATTAAAATATAAAAGAAATTTTAATTGGAGCCAAAAGCCTTCTTAAAAATAAAGGCTGCATGCAGTCTTCTTGGAACCAACGTTTCAAATTCGAAAATTAAACAGTATATATAAAAATAAAGTTGACAGGCTTACGTGTTCTAAAAACGAAACCGCGCGAATCCAGCATCCAGCGTTGGTTCCAATCGGACTGGCCAGTGAGAAATAAAAGTTTTACTCACTTTTTAGTACGATGCGTATCACTGAACACTTTCACGGGCGAATAGGTTCGCGTTTTGAAATTCGCGCGACGTGCGTTCAGTCTAAAGAACAGTTTGTGTTTGCGCGGCTTGCGGCTCAGGTGACGTATATGTAGGGGCGGGAAGCGTTCTGATTGGTGAGCCAGCGCCGCGCCTTTGCTACGTCAAAGCCATGGAAGAGTTAAAGCCTCCAGAGCAGGCTCCATGGGCCATTCGTAGGATAAGAATTTTCGGAACACCTGCCATTAGCGTAGGTACGTATGACCCGGGGGAAAATGCGTCGAGCATGATACTTAAGCATCGTCTGTGGGTTTCTTATTCTTAGATAGATGCCCATACTTAGCTATCTTCTTAGTCTTAAGAGAGTTTGTCTTAAATAGCTATTAAAGAATAAAGAATGAAAAGTAGATGTTGTCGTGGCGGTGGCAGCGTAGCGAACGTACCACATTCGTAGCACGGGTGGAAATACCCATCAAATCAAAATGGAACTTCAAACTTTATAGAGATTTTTTACTTGCTCAACAAAAGTCCATTTCGTACCTAAGCATAATAGGAATATGCGTTAGACGACAAAAAAATGTTCATCCATTTCCATGTCCATCTATTTTATTTAATATATTTTAATTCTGCAATTGTATTTCTATTTATTCCTTTATATTTAATTTGTTTAATATCTGGCGCGTAACTTAGAGCTCCATTGCTGGCTGAAAATCAGTGTTACAAGAACTTGTTCTTGAGTGAGTACTTGTGACAAATGCTGAGCCCATCTTTCATTGCACGATGTAAACGTTTTAATAACATTATTTGTGTGTACTTTTTCATTGTGTTATGAATAAATTATTTTCTTTCTTGTTTCTTTCATCTGCATCCACAGCTTATTTTATTTTATTAATTTTATTAGTAAGAAACAAACGATTACTTACAAACAAGTATTGAAAAATAATAAATTAGGTTGTCATTGTCAACCTACAGTTTCCTTAAAGATATACAAACATTGTAATAGTTAAGAGTTCTGTCTAAAGTGATGTTTAATTTACAAGAAATATACAGCATGAAATTTACATCGTTTTGTTCCCGCCGTGTAGTGATAGTTCCCGTCAAACTGAACAACTTTTCAAAACTTTCCTGCGACAAAAAAATTTTTGGTCTCTTGTATGGAGAGACCAAAAATTTTTTTGTCGCAGGAAATTTTTTTTTCGTGAAATGTTGTTCAGTTTGACGGGTACTATCATTACACGGCGGGAACAAGTCGATGTAAATTTCACGGTGTATTTAAAGAATTTATTATAGTATTTAAAATAATATTGCAGCCGTACACCTGAGCCAAAAGACTCAGAAAAACACACCGCGCACAAATCCTAAAATATATTTTCTAGCTTATGCCCGCCTAGGAGCTTTATGGGAGTTTTAGTCTCATCTGCTCCCGAAAGTATTTTCTCGAGCGTCGCTAAAATTTTTAACTTGTAAGTCCTACTACTACTCAAAATTCGATAACATATCAACGTGTTAGTTAACTCAAAAAATTAAACTTCTCAACTCATAAAACTCAACTTTAGTTCCGCGAGACATTAAAATTTGCAAGAATTATATGACATAAAATATATCAACACTTTTTTTATTTACATTATTTTGTTTTTCATATACCTATATATTGTTGTATTTTATATTGCATTATTATTTAGATACAAATTCACCCGTCGGAAGGTCGTGTTACAAGAACAAGCGACAAAAAGTCAATAATACGTATTGTGGTTTCATTAAAATCAATAGAAAAATATCTAGTTTGTGTATGAAAGTGAAGTATTTATTTATCTTTCCGCGCTATCGATATGACAAGTAAAATGTTCATCTCGTAAGCAACTGATCTAATTCCACCCTCGCATTATACTCGGGCGCCAGAATACCTCGTGATCAAAATCTACTATTGACACATGTGGTATATGCACATACATAATTAAAATTTGCTTCTTGCCTCTCTAGATGAAACAAATGTATTTTCGATGGATTTTCCCACTTTTGTTACGCTTAGCAGTATCCTTTCATGCTATTCGTTCGGGGTCGTTGACCCTTGGTTCATAATTTGTTACATACCATAATAAATAAGTTTTTCAAGCTTGTCTGACGTAACAACGTCGTCTCGGCCTTAAAATAACACAAAAGTTAAAATTAGATTGAATCTATTATCAGAAAATAAAAATAGAAAATACTTTATTGCAGACATAGAAAACAGCTAAATAGCCTACTAGGAAATAGTGTTTTTTTATTTGTTAATATAAAGTCTGTGATTCTGAAATTTCAGCAACTTTCTTAAGGTAGATAACTACTGCAGACTGCAGCAAGAGAAGAGAAGATTTCTGCGTTCTCTACTTCTGTAATAATACGTATAATTAAATAACAACATTATCAACGTGTTAAATAAAAGAGAAAAATGCCGTTATTTTTTTAAACAGAACATTCAAAATAAGAACTTCTGTTAGAAGGTTAAAAGACACGTCTGTTCGGGGAAGTTTTTTACCCGTGCGAAGCCGGCGCGGGCCGCTAGTGATAGATAACGATGTTATATCATCATGATATCCCAATCCGTGATCAAATACACGTCATGATAGCAGGCCGTGATTTGTGATAGTCGTAACCCTGATAGTGATAGCAAAGGAATTCCTGACTTTTTTTTAAATTGCCGGTTGTTTTATTTGACTGCTTTTTCGTGTCATGCATTTGTGTGTTCCTATGAGTAGGTACAAGATATTATATCACTTTCAGCGGAGCAACGTATCATTACGTCATTTTTTTGTAATATTTACTGGCTCAACGTACAATAACGTCGACCAAAAATGTGTATTTATATCCAGATTCTGCATCCAATACCGTTCGCGGACCACACAATATTCTATTAGCTACGTCACTGCGCCATATCACTTTGATTTCCCAGACATCTACCGCCGTATTACATATTTTTACCGGCTTTTTATAAAAGGCATTCACACATACACAACAATTTACGCACACAATCACAACTTCAATATACGTCGCTACGCTACGTAAGTATTTATAAACATTGACGTTATTAGACGTATTTATTTAATTTGTCTCAAAACCAGTAATCGTATGCGGCACAGCATTCAGAGACGACGACGTATTCTGACGCTAGTGTCCAATTATAAACCCTTCTTGTTTGTGATAAATACAGAACGTCTCTAAACGTCCATTAAGTTTGTATGGAATCAGAATGTATCATAAAAAAAATTCGTATGCTCTGCTGAAAGTGATGTTTCTCTCACGATGTTTTCTTTTATCCTGAAAGCGCTTAATAAATAGGTGTGATTTTGAATTCTTCTTTCTTTCTTTTTGTCTTCTTTTTCTTAAATTTATTGTATTTATTGCTTTTTCTTTTTAAAATAATTTAATGTGCTTTTTTTAATGTTGTCACTTTTCTTTTTACGGCAACTTTTTTACTATTGTCCATCTCTTTTTTCTTATTCTGTTCACTGTATTATTTTGCATGTCGTTGTCGCCTATAATTGGAGTTACAATTAGGCTAATATCCTTTGCATATATTTAGTTGTAAGCATGATTGTTAACTCTGTTGGTGACCTAACAAAATAAATAAATAAATAAAATACATTTCTAAAGGCAATTGAAGTAAAATAAAAGGTCAATTTTACAATAACATTGATGAGGTGTCAAGTTTAGGTCGGTTAGGGGGGAAAAGTCAAGTTTAGGGAGTGATCCCACATGAAACGAGCAGCATTTTGAACTGCATGCAACTGCATTTTAATTTCTAACGATTGATGGGAGTTTGAACGCATTCATCATGAATAAATAAATAAATTATTAAAAATATCTTCCCACACAGTAGTATTTAATTCTTGTTTAAACAAAGATAAGTTTTACTCTTTTATTTATATTTCACAGAACTAAACCGCATGCACCCGGATAGGTGGGCTAGAATAGCCACGGAATGGGTGCCGGAGGATGGTCTCCGCCGTCGAGGTCGACCACGAAGACGATGGCGAGATGACTTGGACGGATTTCTGAAGGGCTGGCCGATGCCAGAGAGAGACCCAAGATCGGTAGGAATGGCGAGAGCGAGGGGAGGCCTTTGCCCGGCAGTGGGACACACAAGAGGCTACTTAAAAAAAGTGTTAGAAATCCCTTCCTAAAAACCTTGTACCTTACTAGTTACTATTAAAAAACTAATGTAGCGTTAAAAAAGGAAAGCTAGCTAACCTGTGGTCGACGACCACAGGCGAAACGTTAAATTTAGGTGTACAAAGAAAGAGTTAGTTAAATTTGTCCGAAAGGTATAATATCAATTTAAAAAGGCCTAGAAATTGCCAAGCATGAGCCGAGAGTCGAGTCCTGAGGGGACTCCGTCGATATCGTGTCGCTGGAGTAGTGTTGTGTTGTGGTGTATCGATGCAGGAAGGTGTACCAAAACCGCGGAGTACCCCGGAGAGTAAAGCCAAACGGGAACCAAAAAAGGAGGGCCAGAGAAACCTAAAGGGCCTTTTTAGAATTTAGAAAATAGAATTTAAATTTGGCAAAATCCGCATACAAAAATACACTGATATAAAAAAACAGGCTAAAAAAGGATGGGCAGTATCCCAGGGGGGAAGCCGGAGCGCGGGTCTGCGGCACTCAGCTGGCACGGGCGCGGGCGCGCACAACGCAGGGGTCCTGGCACGTCCAACGCCCGGTGGCCTCAGGGGTCCGGAACCACGGCGAGAGGACGAGAAAGGCTCGGAGGGACCCTCGTGTGGGTGCCGCAGAGACCGGAAATACACTGTAAAGATTGACAAAGAAAAATAATCGACATCCGACCAAGTCAGGGAAAGAAAAAAGTACGTCGATAAAAACCAGGAGGAAGACAGCACAAGACTTACCCGGCAGGTCCAAAGTAGGAATCCGCGATATTTATTATCAGCGATATCAGATTTATTGACCGAATCCCAAGGCAGACAGATATTTATTTGGAAAAAATTCAAGCACGTTCAAGGGATAAAACGTTTCTCCTGACAGACGACAACTCAGAAAAAACAATCAACAATTTAGAAAAAGGTCAAACCAAGAAAATTTTAAATTTGAAAATGTGACATAAAAACCGGCCAAAAGAAAAAAAAGCCATACCAAAAAGGTTATTAAAAAACCTGCAGTAATGCTGCACTAACTACTACCAGCCCTGCTTGGGTTTATATAAACTAGTTTTATTAGTTGCCTGAGCGCATGTACGCTTGCTTTAAATAAAAATCTCTTGAAATTCAGAAAATATGTTCTCGTGGTATGAATATTTAATTTTGTCTATCGCTTATTTTTTCAGAACGTTTCCTAAAACTATTTTAGAGACAACGAATTTTTTTTTCCTCTGATTCGGTTTGGTTCGTCCCTTATTAGCTTAGGCTTTAGCCATGCAGCCAACATAAACATTTTCGGTTTTAGTTCTTTTTTGCATTGTGATCCTTTAATTATTAAATGTTTTTAAACTCAAAATCAAACAGTTTTATTTGCTATTATTTAAGTAACGTTACTTTATTTAATTTTTCTTTGCTTGTAGATAAAGTTTCGGTGGTCGCAATAAACAGTCAACGAAAATATTCGTTTTTATTTTCGGATTTAACGTAGACCTGCAGCGGCGGCTGCGGCGGCGGCGGTGACGAAAGGGCTTTTTTTCTCAACTTGCTGGCTGATGCAACAAATGCAACTCTGTCGTGCGCGTGAGCATGTCGCCGTGCTAATAGACGATAGTGCAGTTAAAAATACAACCAGTTTGTAGTTCACTGGCATTTTCGGGTGGGTCAATCGATTGTAAAGTAAGATCAATTTATTTATCGATTGGCGGTGATTTATTTAGCGATTGGTGATGATTTCAGCTCACGGTGACAGCTTTTGTATAATAATTCATTGATCAGATTGATAATAAAAATCAAAAGCGGAAAAAAATCACCGGAAGATAAACGTATTGGAATTTTTAATGATTAAGGTTCTTTCGCGCCGACAATGATTCACGCCACGCTTCTCAAAATAGCTTCTGCCATTACCAAGAAATGGTAGTATGTGTTTTTGCTAATTTTTCCTATGTTGGCGCCAGCGGTACTTACGGTCAGTCACTGTACAAAGTTGGTGCGTCAAACTAAACTGAATGCATGTAACTATTCTTACATGACACGAATGAATGAATGAATGAATAAATGAATGAATAAATATTTTATACACTTTCACATACAAGGTGTTAAGGAACGGGATATTCAGATCGACATTTTGCATCATATTGCACCGAATTTTTAATTGTTATATTTCATGATATCGTTTGATTCATTCTAGGGCCTAGAATCTAGGCTACTAAGGCCAACTGGTCCAACTTTAATTGGGTCCAGGAGACGGCTAAGAGGGTCCTAAAATTCTTAAAAAATCCATTAGTTTTATCTAATTTAGCATGTAGTCAGCTGACGAATTAGCTGACCCCCCCGCTTGAAACCGATGAAGTTTTCTTGGGTAATTGTTTTTGCTTTATCATGAAATTTCGTATAATTGTGCAGGTTAATAAACTGTACGAGTATATTGAATGTTATGTAATTTAAATATATAATGAAATATAAATATATATAAATAAATAATCACCTGAGAAAATCTCATCGGTTTCGAGCGGGGGGGGTCAGCTAATTCGTCAGCTGACTGTACTAGGTACTTCTTTGTGATGATGTTCTTAGTGATGATATTGATAGGTTTACATACAACTTTATTGTCTAGACTTATGGCTAATATCAGTAATTACTCTGACTTGCTAAAAAATCGAGACAAAATCGACCCTTATAGTTCCGACCCCAAAAAATCCTGAACCCGCTACTGTATTTAATCATAGTAATACCACGTAATGCCTGAATAGTTAAACTTAAATAATTTCAGCTCATATTACCAAGGTATACCCGACGCTGTGACTGATCGTACACGGATCGAAGATCTTTGCAATAAGGTCGGTTTTTGCACTACATCTATGATGAAGATATTATGATGTGTCATCATGATACACGCGGACGCCATGTGCTAACATAAATAATTAGGTCTTATTAGAGTCTTGTTAGACGTTCTCAGTGGATTGTGATGTTAGCTAATACCTATCTAATTAAATATACTTACAATCAGAACATCATCAAGGTATAAGGTAAGGTATGTAGGTATTTCATCGTTAGTCTAAAGTTTGCATACAAAAATTTGGGAGCCAATAATAAATAAGTACCTGGACGACCGAGCTTTGCTCGTGCCATCTGTTGGAAAACAATAAGACTGCGGAAAAATATAAAATTTCTGTCATTTTTGTATTTAAATAACTAAATTAAAAAAGAAACATGAAAAAAAATATATATCTTTCGAGATTCAAACTCGAGACACAAAAACAAAAAAGACTTTGCACACTTGCGGTTTCCTACCTGAGCTATTGTAGGCTTATGAACGAAATTACATTTATATTTTAAGGATATTGCGTAGCAACTTTTTTAAGCCCAAAATCACGGGGAATACCCATTTTAATAGATATGAAACCTAGCTAGATCGATTTATCGCCTCCGAAACGTTCTATATTATTAAATTTCATCGAAATCATTGCAACCGTTTTCGAGATTCTTATTCGTATTAGATTAGATATGAAAACTCCCATGGGGTTTAGATGAGGTGGATGCGCAAATCCTTTTATAATACAGACTAGCGCGGCGTCAAAAACCTAACTCCTCATCCCTTAAGTCGCTACAACTTTAACAATTACAACTTACATAACTTATTGTTTATATTTAGGACTATAAAAAAATAACTAAAATATATTTGTAACCATTCTATTGTCGGTAAACACATAATAATTTCGATCGAAGTCACTGACAATATGTAAATGATTTATTTCAATTGGTGGCTACTGTTGTTTAACCCGGAAACTGAGATCGTCATACAAATGTAATTTTTATTTAAAGGTTAAGGCCGGGTTATTGCGAAAATTAGCAACTCAACGCGGTTTAGTTGAAAGTTCAATCGACGCATTACTGAAATAACGTTCATATTATCGAGCGATGCTCCACGGTGGTTACGTCCGACACTGCGCAGGAATCGTGCGGAAAACTCGTTTTTCTTGAACTCTTTTGCTTATTAACAGAAAATGGCAGAGTTTATGAAAAATGTGATCGATTTAAAATCTAAGTCAGTAATTGGCAAGTTATATTAACGAAAAAAAACTATGGTTATTGCTTTAAGTTACGAGATCTAGGACGCCAAAAAATTTTTTTGCTGCTTTTTTTTAAATACTTGTGCTTTTTATTTCTAAATTATTATAATGTATTTAAAAATTCTACTCGATTAAAAATTTAATTAAGAATATATTCTGTTAGCATATATTTTTTTACATTTATAGAATCAATAGAAGTGCTGGTATTTGATCGTCAAAGTAGCAACTATGGGCGCTATTTCCACATAACCCCGTGTAGTATTATGCAGCTTTATTGCGCAATGAGGTATTGTTGAAATTCAATTTATTTCAGTGAAAATATAAGATTCTTTGATCATAGCATGGAAAGGCAAGCCGACTCTCAATCGAAAATTCGGAAACTTAACTACGCGGATTTTGAATATGAAATTTAAGATTGAAAACAGCAAGTGTGCAGTCTTTTTTGTTTTTTGTGTCTTGAGTTCGAATCTCGGTAGATATTTTTTTCATGTTTCTTTTTTTATTTAGTTATTTGAATACAAAAATGACAGAAATTAAAATTTCTTTGGCTCGAGCCCCTCGGTAGGGACGTATATGAGCTGTTGATGGATGAAGTTCAGATTGGGCTAAGCGTGACTCACATTTTGTGTCTGAATGTCAGCCTTAGTCTTGGCTCTTTTTAGGTAGGTAGGCTCTAAAAAAGACCCATGTTCTGCAAACTATACCCCTTCATGTGAACCAAAACTTACTGGAACTACACCGCAGGATATCGCGAGCCCAGACGGTGACGTAGCCAGCCACACCATGCAACTTGCAAAAAAATCGGACAAGCTCTAACCGTTCCTTATTTAATGACTGGTTAAATATTACACCAATTTATAAATTAGGCAGCTATCTAATTAACAAGCGATTTTTTGCTCTATAGATAGAAAGATAAGAGTTACAATTTGGAGGTTTGAATGAAAGGTTATTGTGGTAATTATGGTGATGTAGCGGTTGACGTGTTGACAGGTCGGTATGCAAAAAATGTGGTGCAAGTTCGGTTGAACGGGTCGGATGTGTGACGTCATCCAGGGATGCAGGAGAGCTTCTTAAGGCAGTTTCTTATAGAGTAATGAAGTCTATCTTTTTATTCTCTGCCTAAAAGTTTAGGGCAGACGAATCCTACAGGATGTTATATTTTACGAACTAAGCCGATTTAATTCTATGGTATGTTTTTTTGCCACAATATTTTAATAACAGTAAGTTACTAAGTAGTAATAAGTAGATTATAAGTAGAAAACCATCTTACACACGTAATTATTATATTTTCACAAGAGCTACCAAATTGGCGCGAGAGCACACTCTGTCTATCTGTCCAAGTCCTCCCACTAGTGTTGTGCGCATGCGCTCTATGGACACAACCACTAGTGATGTAGCAATATCAATAAAGTTCGGTTAACAGTAGTAAGTAGTTTTTCATGTTCATTGTGTACAATATATGGTAAAATAAATACTACTATATTAATTCTGTGATGAACCCCAAAGCATTATAATTATTTTTCAAACTAGTATTTTAAGGCTAAGCAAGCATTTTAAAGTCGGAACCATTATTTTTGTAGTTAGTTATAGTTATATTATTATATCCCCTACATTAGGGAACAGGGGGGGCGAATGATGATGATGAATGATGATATCCCCTACATTACAAAAAGCGACTATCGTCTTTACTTGCTGAACTCAAAACTTTTATAGATAAAATCCCACTACCATCACATTAGATGATTGCATCTGCTTAGTTTCGGCCCAAAGGAGAATATAAACTACATTCACAGCCCGTAAATTTAAAATCGAGATGGAAATTCCCGAAAAATAAAACAGTGAGTTTTAGAGTTACCTGGTAGTAATTTTACAGGTGCAAGGAGACCACAAAAAAATATATCTTTATCGACCGCCGACCGTTTTGGTCTTCCCAAGTTTTTACTGATCTTACTCATGAAGGTAAAAAGGGTACAAATGTATAAATACCCTGATGATTCAAATAATAGATTTACCTATGATTAATGTATAATATCATACCTATATCATACCTATCATGACGCCGTGTGGTGACGGCAGAGTAGAATACATTTGTCACCAACCCTTACTCTTCCCGTGGGTGTCGTAAGAGGCGACTTAGGGACCACGCATTGAACAGGGAACGGGCAGCGCTCTCTGATACAGTAAGCTTTTAATCTGCGATCTCCAACCCGCCTGCCAAGCGTGGAGATTATGGCAAAACCCTCCACTTGAGTGGAGGAGGCTCATAGTCCAGCAGTGGACTGTAACAGGCCGTTGATGTTGATGATGATCATACCTATGTTTTTTACTTACCTAAGGATCACAAATAGTCACAAATCGCGCAATACCTAAAGCTAAAATTGAAGCTAGTTTTGTCTGTTCTGTCTTTTATTGTATCCAATAATATACAAAATAGAATACTGTCAATCAAAACAGAATCGAAATTGATCGAAAAACAAACTAGATAGAACATTATTAAACAAATATATCTGTCCCTATTAGGAAAACAAAATTTTCTATGGCGGATGTATGGCCCGCGTGACATATGACGTCACATGTCACGTCGGACCTCTCTGTCTAACCATCAACTTTGAAGCCTAACTTTGTTTCTGAGCAAGATATTTGAAAAATAACTTGTGTTTGTCTGGAACTTGAAATATTTCGATTAATGAATTTTAAAAAATGTGCATATTTTCTATTGGTTGTAATTTTGGTAGTGTTTTAGCCACGTGGTTTTAACACATACTTACACATGCTACAATACAATACAATACAAATATACTTTATTGACACCAAACGAAAACGAAACAGGAAAACATAACAGAAACATAAAAACATAAGAGTCAACAGGCGGCCTTATTGCTAAGGTAGCAATCTCTTCCAGGCAACCTTGGGTCTAGGCTACTACATGCTAGTTAAATAAAAGCTTGTAAAAAAGAAACTGAACAGATGAATTTAAAAATAAATCTTTATTAAATTTTTACCCTGAAAGGGAACTGATTCACCAAATGTTGTAAGAATTCTGAGAAGGTTCAATACACAGGGCTATCGCAGAGAATGATTTAAAATTTTTGTCTGTAAGTAATACAAGGCGTCCAAAAAGGGTATTTGCACTTTTAAATATCAATAAATCGTCTTATTGAGGGTAGATAACCAAAAAATATATAATATCATACGTGAAATTTATTAGAAATTTAGTTGCAATGGATTCGTATACCGGAGTTCAGCGCGCATTTTGTGTACGAGCTTATTATCAAAACAATAATTCGATAATAACAGCTCGCCGCTTACACCGCGCAATTTACGGGACATTTCTTTATCTCCCAGTGTGAATATCATTGGGACACTTGAGGCTACAGGGTCAACTTTAAAAAACTTTGATTGCGGACGTCCGAGAGAAATAAGGCTACCTGCAGTTATTCAAGAAGTTCACGAGTCGGTAAGGCAAGATCCCTCACTATCACTGCGAAAGCGAAGTCAATCCCTTAACATTGCAAAATCAACATTGCACCTGATTAAAGAACCATTTGCATTTACGTGCTTAAAAGATTCATAAGTGCAAGAATTAAAACCCACAGATTATGGACAGCGACAAAATTTTGTTCAGGAGATGTTTGCGCGCTTTACCAACTTCAACAATGTCTTGGTTAGCGATGAAGCTCCAATTAAATGGCCATGCCAATAAACAAAACTATCGCTATTGGTGTGATAAAAATCCTCGTTATAAGCATATGCGTCCACTTCACAGCCCTAAGGTGGTAGTGTGGGCTGCAATGTCTGCCAAGGGCATAATCGGCCCCTATTTCTTTGAGGACGGTAGGGCACATGGACTTACAGTTAACGCGGACAGATATTGTAACATAATTGAAAGTTTTTTGGCACCATCTTTACAGGAATTTTGAGGTTACAATTCGGCAACATTTTTTCAGCAGGGCGCGACGGTGCCAAATGTCACACGAGTAGAAGGTCTATTGAAGCATAGAATGAGTTATTCCCAGAAAGAGTTATCTCAATAAACGGGAACCTTAAATGGCCCCCTAGGAGCCCGGACTTAAGTCCACTTGATTATTTTTTATGGGGTTACCTAAATAAAGAGTAAGGTTTACATAAATAAGCCGTCAACTCTTAGCCAATTGAAGAACAATATACAAGAAGAGTAAAATAACAAAAATCACTAACGTTTTATGTGAACGTGTCTTAGGCAATTTACGGCTACGACTTGAAGAGTGTTAAAATCGTAATGGACGTCATTTGGACAACATAATTTTTTCGTCGTAAACTTTCCATTGTATGTACTTTTTGCAAATAGTAATAAAATTATGAAATGATGTATTTTTCAATTCATCATTTCATATTATTTGTTAATTTTGCTCAATAAATAAATATGTGGGGACAGGGACATCTCACACACGGCCATCTGATCCCAAACTAAGCAGAGCTTGTACTATGGGTAGGTACCAGACAGCTGATATAAATTACATAAATAGATAAATACATATTTATATAGATAAACAACAACCAGATACAAGGCAAACATAGTGCTCATCACACGAATGTTTGCCCTGGGCGGGATTCGAACCCGCCGCGACTCTGTGCAGATCCAGATACACTACCACCTGGGCTACGGAGCCGTCAATAATTTTACAAACTAGATATTTATATTTTTACCGTTTCCTTGTCAGCCCTTGGACCTTTTGGCGTGCCGCCTTAACGCCTTTTCCTGAGCCTTAACACATAGGATTTACGGGAAAAAGTCCTATTCCCACGGGAAAATCTTGCATAACGCGAGCGTAACCGCGGGCGAACCGCTAGTGAAACATAAAATCGTTTTTTTTTAATTTATTTAGAGATTTTTATTTATTTACGGTGTATAATGTATCCTCTAAAATTAAATAAAGGTACTTTCACACGTACGCCACACTTTCGTGTTTAATCAGTCCTGTCTTGTACGACAAACAATGTATTCTGTTTACACGATGTCGTTCATAGAATCCCTCAATGGCTACCAATCTACGCATAATAGTGCGTAGGCGCACATTCCATTCACACTTCATACATTGACGACTGTGTATGGAGGTTCTTAAGAGTTAATAGGACGAACAAAGCAATGTATAAGTAAGACAGTGATACGAACGCAACTTTTCTGGAATGTTGACAAAACTTACCCAGACTGCGCGTCGACGTTCGTATTTACGACTTAACAAGCAATTTCAGACTGTGTTTTGATGGTGATAATGTTAAATTTTGAATGTTTTACGGGAAGGGAATTCCATTGAACCATTGAGCCACCATTTGTGCCAACGTTTGACAACTGGACATGTGTTTGGAGACGCGACATTCTCAATTAAACATGCCCTTAGGCGTATAAAAAGGCCGCGGGGTCAATGTTCTAAAATGGGCGACATTTTTTTAAAATCGTATAGAAGATTCATATTATCACGAAGAATGACTCGTAGTATGACGTAGTTTTTGGGAAGCCCAAAGAACCTGATTTTCAAAGAGCAAAAGTTGTCAAACTTATTTCGTCGACCGCCCACTTTAACGTCTAAAGCAGGTGGATATCATGTAAGTTGTAAAATCGATGTGCGACCGACACCCCAAAAACCCAGATACCGGATGGCCTTTATACAGGCAATTGTATTGTAGTGGTGGAGGTGTGTGAAATCAAATAAGATTTAATTTATGGGAATTAACAATAGTATATTTTAAATATGTTTTTGTATTATAAAAGATAATGTTATTCTCTATAACTGTGTCTTTAGGAAATATCCATACGGGTTTTTTTTTTTCTCTCTTTTATGATAGTGTAGTGTCAAACCCACCGTGATAAGCTGATTACTTGACACTGGCTAATTTTGAAATCAGCAGAAGCCATAAGAAAAAAAAAACTAATTTTATAAGACCTTACATACGCTGTAGTAAAAAAAACGGCCGTTTTTAGCTCTTTTGCTATCTGTAACTACAATTGACTATCGTTTACTTAAATAATCAATTTTAAAAATACAGCATGAGTCATAAAACTTCAGATTTTTTATATTTTGTGTTTTCACTATAGTTATAAATGTTTTATTGATGTGGCGCTAGTGTTCACATACGACATATATAAGCCGTAACTGCCAAAAGTGGCCACTTTAACAGTTACGACCTAAATAACTTATTGGTTATATTTAGGAGTATAAAACAATAACTAAAATATATTTGTACCCTTCTATTGTCGTTAAACACATAATAATTTCGATCCAAGTCACTGACAATAAGTAAACGATTTAATTCAATTGGTGGCGCTACTGCAGCTGATGTTTAACCTTAAGTATACCGCTTAGAAGCACTATGAGGCTCGTGAATTCTATGCAAGACAAAAAACAAAAGCATCAAAAATCAAAAACAAAAGAAAATCAGTTGTTGTTGAAAAGAAGTTGAAATAACAGTCAGTTTCATAACTATAGTGTACTGAGTATAGCTCATCTTGTGTAGAACATGTAGTCGGCCCGTGGATTGTGAACTTACGTGTTCAAGCGGTCATTTTGTACCATTCACGCGGTTTTTCAGCGTAGAAAGAAAAATAATAGTACGGAATTCTAAGTTTAGAAAACCTAACTTAACTAGAATATAACTAGAATAATATACTTAATAAAGACAAGAGCAAAAACCACGACGCGACGAACTAAAATTAATTGAGATTCTCAACTGATTCATAAATGAGTAACGGACTTCGCGAATGTAAAAAATGTAATGTTAAAAAAACTCACGTTGCTTGACATGTGTAATGTGAAGTGCCCTAAATCCTGACAGCAGTTATTAACGGTAGATAAAATTAAAGAAAAAAAAGACAAAAAATTAACCACATGTCTGGTTTGGCCTATATAAATAATCCAACAGTAATATTAATGGTGCATGGTTGCAGATGACCTAATCCTCATGTCTGAGAATGTGGACGAACTCTAAAATAATACTCTATAACATATTATGCTCGAAGAGCTCTGCTCCATATGGCGTCGTCGTTGGGAATCGGCCTATGGATGAACATGTCTAAGTCTACAATCATGTTAAGTCATTCCCAAATACCAGACATAATAGGGGATCGGTCAAATTTCAGAAAGTGTCTTAAATTAATCCTTATGGATACTTATTCCCATAAAAATTAAAATTTTATTTATTTATAGCCTTTTGGGTACTCAAAAACATGTTTTAATATTGTTTGTTTAAAAATACCGCCAAAACACCACGTTATGTCATCGAGAGCGCGTGACGTCATTTGTGGTCATACAGTGGTGTACCCGTCATAGCCCGTAGTACCCGTGCAGTCAGTGATCGCCCACAAATAACGTCACGCACTGTCATTGGTGTTTCAGTACAGATTACAAATATTGTAAATAACAACATTTTAAACAACACACAACATTAAAAATATTTAAATGAATTATATTAAATTATTATTAGATAAATAATCGTAAAACAGTATATTTATTTATCTAAGCACATTTTAGATTATAATCTGATTACTGTCCGATTCCCTATTGTTGGTAACTGCCCAATCGAGGTAGTAAATGACTATATATCTTGGAAAATGTTTATCCTTTGGCCGAGAGTCGCAGACAAAGGAGATAGCTATTAGATAGATAGAATCCCATAAAATCTTTCACGCATCCAAATTGATTTGCTAGTAATATAAATTAAAGAAATATGTTAAATTGAATAATTTTATAAAAAAAACTCAAAAACTAGCAAATAGAAATAAAATATTTTGTAAAAATGTAAATTGTAGCAAGGAACGTGTCGAATTAATTAACGAAATCGACGATTGTAGATTATGTTTGGAAAAAACAACAGAAAAGTACGAATGTGACACACGGCGCCTCCAGTCAGATATGCATATTTTAAACTCGTCATTACAAAGTATTACACGTAAATATGAGTCAGCACAACACGAAATTAAGGAGCATGTGTCGGCTATGAATAGTTTGTTGGAGATGTGTAAGTATAATTATGACACTTTCATATCTTTGACCGACAATCACATCTGTGATTGTAAACAAGCTCCAGCGAGCTGTTCCGTGCCGACCGTGTGTCCCGCCGAACAGCCGGCCGAACAGCTGATACTGACCCAGGCGCCGTCAGTCGACTTGAGTACTAATAGTGTTATCAATAACGCCTCCTCCTCTCGAACAAAGAATAGGTATATAATGTACAGCGATGAACTTGGAAAAAATATAGGTTTACAACTTAGTCGGCGCGTGGGCCAGGCAATATTAAATAACTGTATGCCTGGCGCCACATATTCACAAATATTAAACAAAGTGTTGTCATCGCAGTTTTTAGAACCCACGACCCTAATTATTTTAATTGGTAGAAGGGAAAATGTATCTCAAAAACTAATTACTAAATACTTTTCCAAACTAAATTCTTTACAAAATGTAGATAAAATAATCTTATTTGCGTTTCCCTTCAGCCAATCTTTGTCGCAACATGAGAATTATATAAGACATGATTATAATACATTTATACACACATTGACATGTCGACATACTGAAAATTTTCATTTCATAGACACCAATATTTGTATTGGAAAATATTTTTATTTGACTAAGGATAGGTATTACCTATCTAGATTTTATACAAAACAGATAGCAGAGTTGCTATCTTATTTTATTTTGAACTCAGTCAATTTTTTGACTAATGAAACGCCTGCTTTTATTGAGCAGAGTAATAATAATGACATATACCCCTTGGAATCTGTTCCAAGTTCTTTAAATTAACCCATAGGACAACAGAGAGTAACTCTGGCAGTAGCCCTAATATTTGTATAAATATACCTTCATCTTGCCCATTAAATCAAGTTACTAGTAATAAATGTAAAAGCAAGAATATTTTAAACGTGGTTCATCAAAATATACAGGGCATATTAAGCAAGGAATTAGAAGTTGAGTTGTTCATGAACTGTAATAATATTGATATTTTATGTATTACAGAGCACTTTTTAAAAAGTTATCAGTTCATGTTCAGCTTTAATAACCACCACGTAGCTAGTTCGTTCAACAGAAAAAAAGCAGAACGCGGTGGCTCCTTAATACTTGTTAATAATAGTTTTAAATATAAGGAACGAGTTGACATAGTGAGCCTGTCTGTTGAGCGTACTATTGAAATAGCCTGTATTGAACTTGAACAACTTATTGTAATGAGCGTATACAGACCACCAGATTCATCTTTTGATTTATTCGAAAAGATAATGGATGAAGCGTTGACTAAAATCAGCGATAAAAACAAAATTTTTATAATTTGTGGTGATTTTAATGTTAATCTGTTAGAGGATAATAATACTTGTACTAGATTTAAATCTTTATTTTTATGTCACAACATGAACTATCTTTTTTTGGAGCCTACTAGAATTACTGCAACATCTGCTACTTGCATTGATAATATATTTTCTAACATTACGCCTACTTACAAATCGGTCATCAATAAATTAACCTCTGATCACTCTGGTCAGATAGGTATATTCAATATTAAAATAAAAAAGGACCAAAAAGAGAATATTACATGTGTCCCCATTAGTGACACTCGGCTAGAACACTATAGGAATAATATTTTAGATAAATTATCGGAAATACCATACAGTGACGATCCAAATTTATTGTATAACTCAGTATTTAACTTTGTCAAAAATGAATATGATACGGTATTTAAATCAAAAACTATAAAAGTTAATAACAAAGCTTTGTTTAGTGATTGGGCGACAGCGGGAATTCATAGGAGCAGACGAAAATTATATGAACTCTATGAAGAGAAATCATATAACAAAAGTACGGCCTTTCTAGATTATGTTCGTAGTTATTCAAAAATGTTTAAACGCGTTTGTGCCGTAGCTAAATCCAATTTCATTAAAAACAAAATTGAATCTAGTAGCAATGTAATGAAAACGACATGGAAAATTATAAATAGCGAGACTGGAAAGGCCAAAGCTACACATAATAACTTCAAGCTTAAAATAGATAATCAATTGTTAAGTACAGACCTAGAAGTAGCAAAAGCCTTTGAAAATTTCTTTACGGACATTCCAGTTTCAACAACCAAGTCTTTAAATTCATCTCCCGCTGCTGCTGAATCTATACTTAAGCAGAACTTTGAGGAATGTAAAACAGATTTTAAATTTAGGCACGTAAATAATGAGGACATTGTAAAAGCGTTTAAATCCCTGGAAATAAAAAAGACGGCTGACGTCCATGGTCTATCTGTAAAAATTATAAGTTCCATTATAGATTGTATCGCACCTCACCTTTGTTGCATATTTAATCAATGTATAGATAATGGTGTGTTTCCTGACTTGATGAAACTAAGTAAAGTGATACCTTTATTCAAAGCCGGTAGTACATCAGACCCCACAAATTTTAGACCTATATCGATACTACCAACTCTTAGCAAAATATTTGAAAAACTCATACTTAATCAATTGCAGAGTCATTTTTATGTCAATAATTTAATTCATGTTGCTCAGTTTGGTTTCACAAGGGGTCGTTCAACAGCCGACGCTGGTGTTGAGCTAATTGACAATGTTTTTGGTGCCTGGGAAGACGCAATGGATGCAATAGGTGTATTCTGCGATCTATCCAAGGCTTTTGATTGCGTCCATCATGACATTCTTGTCAGGAAGCTACGCCATTATGGTGTAAAAGATCAGGCTCTTGGCCTTCTGGAGTCATATCTAACAGATAGGGTTCAGATGGTCGATGTTAATGGGAAAAGATCACCCGGATCTTCAATAAGTATGGGCGTCCCGCAGGGTTCAATTCTTGGACCTTTCTTGTTTTTAGTATATATTAATGATTTACCTTATCTTGTTAAAGCAAAACATGGGTTAGTATTGTTTGCCGATGATACTTCTTTGATATTTAAAGTTAAAAGACAACAATCAAACTATGACGACGTAAACAATGCTATCTCTAGTATAGTGAATTGGTTTACTGTTAATAATCTATTACTTAATGAAAAGAAAACTAAATGTATTAAATTCGTATTACCCAATGTGAAACCGGTAACTACAGATATATTTATAAAAGGACAGAAATTGGACCTTGTAGATTCGACTGTCTTTTTGGGCATTACTTTAGATGCCAAACTACAATGGGATTCTCATATAAATAAATTGTCGAACCGACTGAGTTCAGCAGCGTTCGCAGTTAAAAAAATTAGAGCCCTTACCGACGTAGACACCGCTAGACTAGTCTACTTCAGTTACTTTCATAGTCTAATGACCTATGGTATTTTATTGTGGGGTCACGCTGCGAATGCTAATAGTATATTTATTTTGCAGAAACGGGCTGTTCGTGCAATTTATAGATTAGGGCCTAGAGTGTCACTGAGGGAAAAATTTAAAGAAATCAATATTCTGACATTTGTGTCTCAATATATCTATGACAATCTTGTGTATATAAAACGAAATATAAGTAATTTTCAGAAGCACAGTGATATACACAATTTTAATACTAGAAATAAAGACAAGTTGGTTGCTTATGTCAGCCGACTACATAAAATTAGTAATTCTTTTAAAGGCAATTGTATACGCTATTACAATAAGGTCCCTACTGATATTAAAAACTTGCCTTTAGACAAGTTTAAAATAATTATAAAACAGAAATTGTATAAAAAAGGTTACTATAGGATATCTGATTACTTAGAAGATAGGTGTCCATGGGAATAGATTGTTTGAGTAGCAGGCTTTTTCGATATGTAATAAGCATTAATTTTGTAATTGACAATATTTTATTTAAAAAAGGAAACGCAAAAGATGCGACGACTGTGGAGTTTCTTCGGTGAGCTCTTCTCCACAGATTCCGCCATTGTGTTAGTGAACTCACCCAAAAAAAATGTAATGACGGATCTAAGTGATGTAATAACATCCTATGGAAATAAATTATTTTGACTTTGACTTTGACTTTGACTTTAGTTTTCAACATAAAATTGTAAGTATAGAACTCGTTAACTAAACAACAAACCCTTAGGTATAGCCTACGAATAAGGAAGTTATAGAAGTCGCATTCCGTTCAAAAAATGGCCCCACGCAAAGGGCAACAAAGAAGGCGGGGCTTAAAAAGGGCAACACACGCGCTAGTTAGTCTGTCACGCACTGTATGACGGACTGCCGCTTCCGATAAAAAACAAAAATACAATATAATTCAGACAAACATAGGTAATAAAATGACCTCCTGCGAGGTAAAATGGTATAGGAGACCCAAAAAGCCAGCAAACAAGAAACTGGGGTAACAAATCACAAGTAAATACATGTTTTTTCAGTATTCTAAATACTTGACATAAAATAATGATGGATGGGATTATGCAAGCAATAGTCAGCCAATGTCTACGACTTATATTAAGGCATAATAAGGCATAATAATACTTTATATCCTATAAAAATACTTAAATAATCTCCATAGTAAGTATTTCATAAAATTAAATAATCTTGAATAGAAACTGTTATTTTCCGTTAGTTACCCCACTAAGGCAATTTTGAAATTATATTGATTTGCTGCATTATTATTAACATAATTGAAGTTTTTCTGTAACCCAAAGTGAAAGACAATGTACGAGAAGTTGTAAATTTTCTTTGTTATTTTCTTTTTAAAGACACAAGGCCAAGTCTTTTATACTAGTGGCTCTGTGAGCTGTAGACCTCGCGAGTCGCTGTATATCTCTTTATATTTGACGGAGAATCGTTGCCAGCAGGATCGCACATGGTGGATGGATTCCCGAAATAATGTAGTCTCTCCTTAGTTCAAGCTTGTATTTCAACGTTAGTAAAATCACAACTCGAAAATAACAATTGATTGGCAAGATTTTAATGGATACAAAATACAATACGAAAACGTGAGAAGTTTGACACAGAGTAATGGCCTCTTCCCAAAAACAAGCACACAATCACACATTTAAATAATATATATAAGATGATTTTAGTAAATAATTACAAAGTAATCTGATTCAATTATGAGTAATGAAAAAGTACGATAATTTTTAATTTGACTTGTTCTATCACACTTAATGCATAACACATCCACTGCACAAGTGACGCGATCCAATCACCGTTATCCGTCATGCCGTGAACCAATCAGAGCGCTTGTCGGAATATGACGTGATGCGTGAACGCATCCAATTGGCCCGTCTATAGTGACGTTTTTCGTTTAAGTACTCGAGATTTGGGGCCATATTTTTCTTGGGTTTTGTTTACAATTACATTTCCATAGCTTCCTTATTCGTAGGGTATAGCCCGTGTAATTGAACAACATTAGAAAAGACATAACGTCGCCTTAGAGAGAAAACCTCGTATTAAGTGTGTAAGAATCTTTTTTTCAAGAGGAATGATAAACAGCGTCGTTTAAGATATTTGGAACTTTTTAAAAAAGGAACTTGTTATTTATTTATCATAGAATGTAATTACGGGTATTGGATGATTCATGGCTTGATTAGTGAGTTCTTCTCTCCAAAAGCAAAATAAATAAATTTTGACTGAAATAGATTTCTGAGTTTTTCACTCTAAGGGTCTGGCCACACTTCTTCTTTCGAGTCGATGGCTCGTCAAAGATTTTATATTTTATTTGCCCAGTATGCCGCCACCCTGATGGCTCCATCTGAGACCTCCATGAGCTCCTCCAGGGAGCACGAGTCAGGATAAGCAGGACACGATAAAAGGTGTCTACGGAGTCGCGCCACACTCGCACCGAAGGTCCGCCCCGTCTAAAAAACCCCACCTGAGACGGTTTTCTTTACTCCGACCGACCTGGGTACGGAGTCTGTTCAAAGACTTCCAAAGAGTTCTTGGAAGTTCACACCCAGTGGGGAGACTTTCCAAGAGCGGTACGAGGAGACAGCGAAGTTTGCGCCCGCCAGAGGTCACATCTGGCTTGAGAGGCCTCGCCATGAATCGCCACACTATCAACGGCGATCGACGACAGTTTGCCTATTACAAAATGCGCGCAAAGTATGGAAATCCTTTCGCATCCTTTCGCCGCGTCGAAAATTCATCGAGCCTCTATGGTCGAGCGATGCGTCCAGCAGTGGCGTGGCCAAACAAAAATCTATTTTTAAGACTATCCTCAGTTGTTTAGGACATTGCAAGCTGAATCACCTGGTTGTCCGAGAAGTAAGACGATTCTGTGTTTCGGAAGACACTTTTCATTACTCATACTCTGAAAATAGTTCGGAAGTTGCCTGAGGAGCGGATTGAAGGTAATACTTTTCAGCCCGGAGGGAGAATCACTTTCAACTGACAGCTGTCGATCATTCATTCATTTTATTCATTCTGGAAAATTATCAAAAAAAAACTGGTTCTAATTTCACATTTCTATTGAACTATGTTCCATCTTTCTATACAGCCACTCAATTACAGCGCAATGTTAAATTGAAATAACATAAAGTTAAGTATAAATTAAAGAATATATATTTTTTAAATGACTTTATTATAATTAACTTTCAACTATTTCTTTAATATGAAATAGATTTGGGCAAAATATTTAACATTTTTCAATGATGGAAATTAAAAATAATGGCTCAAAAGCTGGCCGGCACGGCCACGGAGACACGGCACAGCAAAAAATAAAAATTAGGCGGGAAAGCAACAATCCGATTATCATTTGTTTCTCGAGTTGTAGGGTTTTGTTACAATGAGTTCATCTGATTCAGATATGGATGGAAGTCACTCATTTTTTCTTTAGCTAATTCGTGTTTTTTATTATTTTTACTTTCTTTGTATTCGTAATGAAAAGCACAGTGTTTGCCTCTGGTTAAAGACTTATTTAGTGCCTCGAACTATTAGGGCCCTCGCTACGTCTCGGCGCTAAATAAGTTACTTTCACCCCTCGTATAACAATGTACTATTAAATCGTTGACCGACTGTTATCTACGGAAAATAGTTTTTACACAAGTCATTTCAAAGGCCATCATCTACACTGGTGTTTATGAGGTCGGTTGCCGTTGTCGACTACAACCCACACAATTAAAACAACCTTGGCTTGTCTCGTTATTGTATTTACATAAGTAGTTGTAATTTCGCGTGTCTGTCATTCTGCGTATACCTACTTCACGTACTCAAAATGTGTCAGCAATAGCAATCAATGTTATGCAATGATATTTAAGTAAAGATGACGTATATTCATACTAGTCGGTGTTCGAATTTGATTCCTTTTTAATGCTGGCAACAAGCGTTTTTTTTTCCTTTGGCATGGTGCGGTTTGCACACCGCCACAGACATTAAAACCAGGAAACGATTATTAAAAAGAGTAAATTAGTATTACTACAACGCGAATGTTTAATTTTTTTGTCTTAGGGCGAGCCCAATTTGAAAAATCGTTCTTGGGCCCCTTTTTTAACTCGCGTATATCACGTCTCGGAATATGTACCAAATTAAGAAAATTACAACCAACAGAAGAGTTTATCATTTAGCGACATAACCAAGTAGATTTTACATATAATCAAGGAGTAAATAATAAATAATTTAAATCACCGAAAATCACCTTACATTCAAAATTAGCAAATCTGTTTTCTCCATATTTTCAGCGACAACAACATATTTATTTTTATTTTTTGGGTGGCTAATTAATACCTAAACGGCAAAACCAGCTAATTAATAAACTAGTATTCGTTCTATATTTTTCACAAAAAAGAGAAAAGAGTTCAAGAAAAACGAGTTTTTCGCACGATTCCTGCGCATTGTCTGTCAGACGTAACCTCCGTTATTTCAGTATTGCGTTGCGTCGGTTAAACTTTCAACTAAAGCGCGTTGAGTTGCTAATTTAGGATAGGGCCTTACGACAATCCTCAGTTTCTGCGCGCTAGTGCGACATCTACCGTACGCGTATATATGCGTACTATCGATCTTGTCTAATGGCATTCTATCTAATACAGAATATACCAGAAAACATAATATTCGACGCAACAAGTCATCAGTTAGTATATTTCATTCATTCATTCATTCAAGTCAAATTTTTTCGATGAACGCTGCAATGTTTCGAGGTAACACCCGCCAAGTGACTGTACAAGATAAATCCTTGACTAACCAATATCAATACACATCAATCAAGATAATTGGGTACTCGAGGTAAATTTATTTCATCTTTACTGGCTTTATAGTTTCCACAAGATTGCCGCAATTTTTTTTTTTCTTTGTTTCTCTTTTAATAGAGTAGAAATTTCGGTCTATTCCACGTATTTGAACTTATTACATGGACGCCGTGTGGTGACGGCACAGTAGAATACATTTGTTAACTCTTCCCGTGGGTGTCGTAAGAGGCGACTTAGGGACTACACATCGAACAGGGAACGGGCAGCAGCACTCTCTGATACAATAACCTTTTAATCTGCGATCTCCAACCCGCCTGCCAAGCGTGGAGATTATGGCAAAACCAAACACTTAAGTGGAGGAGGCTCATAGTCCAGCAGTGGACTGTAACGGGCCGTTGATGTTGTTGATGTTGACATATGGATAACGTGAAAGTAATGAATTCTGCTGAGTATATTTCTATCTATATATTCTATTCTGTAGGAGTGCCGCAGTAACTTTATTTTGTGCTCTTATAATTTTAACTTATTGCCAATCTGTGGCTGAAAAACTTTATAAGCCTTTATAATCCTGAAGGGATTATAAAATTCTTAATCTAAAGTTAAGCATAATAATCCGCATGACGTGTAATTTTAGGAAAACTTCCGAAGTTTACCAGAGCTGACCACTTATTTACGTTCTAAGAAATAAATAGGGAAAATTTACTTCATGTTGGTAAATGTACAGACGTAGCCAGCCAACACTTTGACCTTGAAAGTGCCTTTGTCTCGTAAAAGTACAGGTGGTATTCTCAATGCTGCACGTGCTAGCTACTCTACATACTTTCAAGCTTTAAAGTTGCTATGCCAATTTTTAGCTTGATATTAGAATTATACAAAGGTCAAAGTTTAAGAAACAAAGAAAGATTTACATAATGCTACCGAATATCAGACTTATAAAAAGTACACGTGCTTCCCGAAAACACAAACTAGGATATCAACATCAACATCAACGGCTCATTACAGTCCACTGCTGGACTATGAGCCTCTTCCACTTAAGTGTTTGGTTTTGCGATAAACTCCACGCTTGGCAGGCGGGTTGGATTACTGTATCAGAGAGCGCTGCTGTAGTCCCTAAGTCGCCTCTTACGACACCTACGGGAAGGGTATTCTACTCTGCCGTCACCACACGGCTACAGTCAGACTCGGCAGGCTAGGATATAGTCATTCATCAGTCAAACGTTTTCTACAAAATAATTATCTTGAGTCTCCTCTCCTCAGTCTAGATGAATTTGCCAATGATCTACTTCTTATCAGGAAATCTTATCTGCCATCTGATGACGCTGTTGAATAAATCGCGTGGACCAATCTCCTAAGACCTCAATTATAACTTTACAATTGCACAACTGGAGATCTTTGTTCACTGGTTATCTGAGTTGTATGTGGTGTTCCATTCCAATGAATGACAATTATCTTCATTAATTGTTGTGACGTATACCTTATCCTAGGGCAAAGTACTGGTAATTTTATTATACGAGTACTAGGAATTCTTTAGACGTCACATTTCTGGCAAAAATTGGTAGGCAGTGAACCGGGATATTAAAAAAAATAAAAAAAAAATAAAACAAAAGAAAAAAAATTTGAATTTTTGAATTAAGTATTTTTTTTTTTATAAATAATTTTATTATCATTTTAATGCGGGCCAGCTGTCATTTGGCCGTTATTTTTGCATTCGTATAAAAGAAAATAGTACTAGAGTCTACGTCAATATATTAGTAAAGCACAAAGAAGAAAGAAAGGCAGTAACTTGACTGACATAATCGGAGACCATGAAAGCAGAAAATTATAGGCCAGTCAATATCAACACAAAAAAGGACAAACATCGCAAACGCGCATGTAACTACGATTTTTTTATATATTGTTAGGTCCCTTGAGAGTTGTTAATACCCAAGTTTGCAACCCTGAAAACCCTATGCTACCCAAAAACCTCGAAAAACCGCGAGAAACGCTGACCCAGGACAAAGTGAAGACCAGTCACCACCTCTGTGAAAGTATTCAAAAACAGAGTTGATGTTGATTTACCCTTACCATATTCCAAAGAGTCTGCGCCACAAAACGATCAGATGAACAATTGAAGCAGCACCAGGACCATTAGTTTAGTCAGTACGTGTCTTTGAATATGACCCAAACACAAAATATACACCTTTTTTTTAAATAGCTTACCTTTGACAAGCTATATCTCTGCAACTAATGTACCTGGGTAAGTGCTGGGGATAAACTCAAATTGTAGAAAATTTAGTTAGCTTTATTAAATTATACAGCAAACATACTTGAAAAACGCTTCCTTAGTTAGTTAGGTAGTTTTTTTGAAAAAACTGAAACAAGTGCTAAAATTTCGCAGTTTTTCGAGCACCATGGGGGTAGCACAGGGTTTTCGGGGTTGCAAACTTGGGTGTAAACTACTCTCAAGGAACCTAACAACATATAAAAAAATCGTAGATACATGCGCGTTTGCGATGCTTGATGTAGATATTCACTGGCCTATTAGTTTTAAAGATATTCTTGAAAGAACACAAAATTATATTTTATTTAAAAATAAGTCCTATTTGGGGACTTGAAAAGTCTGATAACTGACTGGTCAGGCTAGTACCTAACTACTTCTAGATAGACTATGCCCTTGCAGTCCACACAATAGGTTGATTAAGTTACTTGAGAGAATTTTAAAAAGAAACAATGTGTACACTTCCAGGCCACTATACTCCATTTCATATAACATTGGAAAAAGGAAGCAGTGACAGTAAACATTTTAGCACAAGTTCAAAATATTAAGAGTAGATAGGCTCAGGTAGGTCTTATTAATGAATTATTAGATTAACTTGTTTCTGAAATGGTTGCCTTTTGATATTAATCAAACCGGCATT